>VZTJ01004970.1:311048-358905 GCA_013397795.1 Orthonyx spaldingii
TTGTGTGTGTGTGTGTAGCCCTGCCTTTTAAACTAGTGGTATTTAACAAAAAGTCTAACATTAAAAAAAAATAAACAAAAAAACCTAAATTTGGTCTATTCCCTCCCCAAAACCCATCTACCATTCAAACAGAAGCTTTTGACAGAAGTTTTTCAATCAACTCTACAGGAAGTTTTTGGAAATACCTGGTGGTGCTTTGAACAATCTCTCTGGACAGATTTGTTTGAAGGTACTGCAGTTGATAGTTTAGGTGAGTGCTAAATAACCGTGGCTTTCCCTTTTTCTAAACAAACATGATATGATGTGTTTTCAGATTGCACTTCTAGTTGCAGTGGTTACCATTTTAGAAGAACCACCTGCCAACTGTTAGCATACTGTGGTATCTGAGGTCCCACACTTATTTCCTATTCTGAGGACAGAGCAGGCAGCACTATCTCTTACAGAACTTTGAGGCAAAAGTTGATTAATGTTGACTTTTTAATGGTAACCACTGTGATTTTTTTTTTTATTCCTATAATTCATGGTATTATGCATAATAATAATATGAATATCACTGAATTATTTATAAACTTATGTTGGTAAATAATAATGAGGTAATAACAGTGAATTATTTCTGTATTTACACCAGTAAATAATGAGGAAGAGGAATCATTTAGAGCAGGCTCAGTCTCTCACTAGCCTACAACAATTAAAACATGTTTGCAAATGTATTTTCATGCCAAAAGAACAGAGCTGCCTCAGGGAGGTTTTAGATCCCAGAAAACATTTAGAGGTTATAATATTCAAGCAAAGCCCCAGTATGATGGTGTAGCAGCAGTTGCTGCCACCAGCTTTGGATATACAAATGGAAGTGAAGGAGAGGAGCTGCATTTACTGATACTTGTCTTTTGTGAGACTCCTACCAGGACATGCAGTTTGGGTTCCCACTTTTGAGAATGTTCAGGTGTGAGAGTGCAGCAAATAGCTGTAGGAAACCCCTGCAGGTGATAGGGATGAGAGACCTCCTCTACTCATTGTTGCAGAAAAGAAGATTGAAAGGTGGCTTGACTTGAAGAAGCTCTCAGGGGGAGAAAGTACCAAGCAATACGAAGTTGTTTAATTTGGTGGATAAATGATGCAAAACAAAACCAGTATCAGGAAACTGAAATGAGACAAATGTAAATTGGAAATGTAAGTGTTCCTGGAATAAATAACTGCTCAAACAAACTGCCAATATGAGAGGTAGTTTTTTGTGCCTTCAAATTAAGACAGAAGACTGTTTACTAGAAAATAGTTTTCTATAATAGAAACACAGTGGGTAAATAAAAAGCCCTTAAACTCACCTGCTTGGAGTTTTCCACACAGAAAAGGGCCAGCTATGTATGCCTGAAGTAGCAGTGGGTAAACTCTGTTTTTCTGCATCTATCTGTAGCTGAGCATGTGATTTTGGCTGAACACAATTAGCAGAGTTTACCGCAAGGGTAACTTCATCTGTGGCATTTCATAGCCTGTGATAAACAGTTCAGCCTGGACAAAGTTGTGTTTCTCCCAAACTTAAATTGCAAGGAGCTGTTGCGTGCAAGCAATGTATGTTGTGGGAGGTGTGGAACGTGGGATGGAGACGAGGAGGGTCTGGGATCCATTTCCAGCCCTGCAACCAACTGGCTGTCTTCAGGCTATTCTTCAGCTGTTGGATCCCTGCTTTCCCACTTATAAAATTGACATGACAGTATTTACCTTGTTAAGGAAGCATGTCATGATCTTCAGCTAAAAAACGTTAAGGGCTATTACTATTTATTGTTGTGTTGCGTTTTTGACTATATTTGCTCAGATTTATTTCTTGACACTTCTGCAAATACTCCTGACTTCTGTTCTGAAAGATTTAGCAAGTTGCTGGATGGGAGCTGATTTTCTTAGTCTCTAGTGCAAAAGAGGGGAGGGCCTCCTTTTGGACCGGAGAAGAAGGTGAAAAATGTGAATTTTAACGGTCGTGTCCTGCCATGAATCTCTTGGGTATGAGGGGAAAGCCAAAGTTGTAAAATGAGCATCTCCTGGAAAGGAGAAACATTGAGGAATTGCTTCTTTTGCTTTTATAACTCATTTCTGAGAGAAAATTTTTCCTTTAAAGCTGTTGTGTTGCTTAAAATATGAATGAGATTGCTTCCTGTGACTGCAGGAGATGCATTAGATAGGAATGTCTGCCGACGGTAGGACAGGAATGGGTCAGAAGAAAGTGGTGATTGTTTGACCACCTGCCTGATTCAAGGTGCTCAGCTGAAACATACCTTCCCTCCATGGGTGGTCTTTTTCCAAAGGCATTTAAATTACTCCGAGGCACAAACCCCACTGATTTCCAGTCTTGTGCAAAACGCTGCTGCAGGAGCTCGGTTCACATCCTCCTCCCATTACCTAAGATAGGTTCAGGCAACTGGGGCCTCAGCAGAAATAACATCAGGAGGGACATCTTCTGTGCCACGTGTCCCAGCATGTCAACTTGAAACACTGCCTGTGTGATGAAGAGTAATGCAAAAAGCTGACTAGTTTGTGAGCAGCTGCCATGCCTGAAAAAGCAGATGAAGCTGTCATCTAAAAATTGCCGGCTGCATTTTGAACTCTGTTGTTGGAGCAAGGGTATTTTTGAAGAAAGAAAAATGAAACAAAAAAAGGCATAAAATGGAGTAAGTCATTCTGGAGAAACACTGGAGAAGCCAAGCTCCAGCTTTGAAAAATTTTCCCCACCACAACTATCATTAGCCAAGTTGTAATCCGTGCGAAAACCAAGACAAGTTAAATGGTAGCAGGGCTATTGAGCATGGCTAGGACAAGGCCTTTGGAGAAGGAAAAACAAATCCCCGTGGGATTTCATACCTGCAGAGCTCACGGCCTTTTATCTTTCATTAGCAGATATTGTGTGTTATTGGACAGTACCTCGTGCAGTTCCTTGCAGGAACATTTAATCAAATCATCTACTCTTCTCCCAGGCGGCTCAGCCCAGTGCAGTTTTATAGTTACCTACTTCAGCTGGAACAGTTCCTTTCAGCTGTAAAAGCAAATAGGCAACATGGAAAAAAGTCTCGTTTTATCAAAACAGACAGAACTATTCCAGCTGCTGATATTAAGGTAAAAATAGCAAGGTTAAATGTTAAACAACCTCTGAGTGGACTTTTATAACTACAAAGAAAGCCAGACCAGTTGCTCTGAAAGCACTTTCCATTAAAAAAAAATAAAATCTTGTTTTACTTCTCAAAAGAAAATTTATTTTCCCCTGTTGCTGATGATTAAATACAGTGGAAAGTAGTTCCCTTGATAACAAATATATCAGTAACGTGTGGTGCTTCCTGCCCCAGCATCTTGTAACTCACAAAAGTTTCCATGGCCAGATTTGAATACTCAAAGTGCTAATAATGTCTGCTAGTCAGCCTTCCTACTGCTCAGAAAATTTCACTCCTGTGGCTTTTTGGCTTGTTTTGAGAAATCACTGTAGAGGTTAGTGAACTTTTCAATGTGTTGGTATTTAAACTGTGGTCAGACAGTGAAGGGGGGAAAAAAAGGAAAAAGAAGAAAAGAAAAAAATAAGAAAGAGAAGAAAAAAGTTCATGAAAAGAAATTCCTTCTTAATAATTGTTTATATGACCATTTGCATGGGAATTGAACTGACTGTGAAACCTCCATGTTAAAATGGAATTCCTCTGACTCTTAACGTATCTTGAAAAATATAGTGCATTAAATGAAAAGATGTTTAAAACAATGCTGGGGTTTTGTTCCAGAGAAACATTTGGGCACTTTCACTGGGAAAGGAGGTTAAAAGGTTGTCAATGCTTTCTCCAGGGGCTCTGTCTGACAGTGAACATGTGTTTCCTCCCTTTAATCGGCTCGCCAGTAGCCAGAAAGCTGCTTGTTTTCTGCAGAGGTTGTCAAAAATGATTTCAGTCTGGAGACGATGAATGATAAAAGAGGTTTTCAAACACAGTTTTGCACTGTAGCATTTGCAGTCCCAGAGAGGATGGATTGTATTACAATCTCAGTGCAAAGGGCCATGTTCCCGTAGCAAGAAAACAGGGCCTCGTTCAACCTGTTTGATGCTCCCACTTACCTTTCAAACTTGAAAAACAGAAGCTGGACCTCAACTAAAGAAAAAAAAAAAAAAAAAAAGAAAAATATCATCCCAAGTGTATGTTCCTTCTCTCTGGTAAATTAAGTGGTTTACCTTTAGTAAAATTTCAGGTTTTCTCTTGCTGTTCCTGAGTGTCACATTTCCTTCAGGAGTTTATAGAGTGCTGCTTCTTTTCCTGGATATTTTATACAGGCCACGGAGTTGTTCCTTCTGAAGTTCGCAATAAAACTTTCTCCACTAACACTGAGCCTATAGTCCAAAGATCTGGTGCCATAAAATACCAACTTACCTTAGTTTCTGCTGAAATCACCCTTTCAGACGGAACTCAGCATCCTCCTGAGATAAATACCTGTGTGTGTGCAGAAACCCAATTCTTTATTTTTGGGCAAGGCTTTGAAATCTTGGTAAGTAATGCCAGCAAAAAAAGATTTCACCTGCAGGGGTTATTGCCGAATACAGAATCCAACAGGGGATTTATGAAGCTGGCTGGACTCTGGTACCATTTCCACTGATGGTATTGCTAACTCTCCAGAAACCCCATACATCAGATATTATTTTTAAAAACACAAGTGTAATAACATCAACAGTAAGCCTTGTCCATGACAGATGATTTAAACCCCTGTAGCCTGTGCCCAGGGCCTGTATGATGATTAGTTGCCTTGTCTCCCAAGCACATTGATTAACGTGACGCTGGATGTTTTGCCATTATATAAACTGCTTTTTTTACCAGAAATTCTTTCTCCCCAGACTCCAAATCAGTTCAGTATTTAGTCCCACAGCATCAGCAAACTGGTCTTTTCCAGCTTTTTCACTGCCAAGTCCCACCTGATCTCTATCACCTTTCTCTTTATGTGAATTCTGCCACAAAATCCTATTTTTTTCCAACTTTCTCATCAACTTCATCCATCCTTTTTTTTCTGTTTCAATACTTATAATTTGATCTATATTCTTCCTTGGCTTCTTCACCACCCTTAGTCAGAAGAAGGTGCAGAAAGGAGCACCTGCAAGTGCTGTTCATCCCCCAATTCCACAGTACTGTGCTTTTGGGAGGGAACTGCTCAGGAGTCATCCTCTCCAGCCCATGCTGGGTTCACCTTGTGAGGCTGGCAGTCACTGGTAGGATGTTCCCTCTCCAGATTCATATCTCCTGGTGGGAGCTGCCTTCAGCTTTGCCAGAACTTGGGTGGAAAAAGAGCTGGCAGAGGAGTAGGAGTGGGAACCACTTGTGGGGGATAACTGAGCTCAGCAAGTGCCTCCGAGTAAGGACCTTGCTATGTGGGTCAGATGTATGGAAGGAAAACAAATTTTAGATATACTGAATATATTTGATTGCTTGATGATGCCTTCCATGTTTTTCTACTCTTTTCCTTTTCCTATGGTTTTTTAACTGAAAGAAAGGAGCACGGCAGAACTTCTATTGCAGATTTCAGCAATTCTCCTTTCAGTTCCATTGCACTGCTCCTAATAGGAACTTCCTGTTTACTTGCTGCATTAAAAAGGATGTATATAAACAGGAGAGTCACAGAAATCACTAAATTCTAAGCACAGAAGGTTTTTATTATCATCTTTTGAGTCTTGCACACAGCGAATGCTTCATTCTTTCTTTTATCTTTTTCTTTTTCTTTATTTCTGGGCACAACTAAATTCCAAATTATTTCTTGAGTGGTAAGTTGTATTCCAATCTTTATTATTTTTGACAATATTTTAAATAGTTCGAGTTGAATTTTTTGCCAAGAAAGGCAGGCTGTCAGATGGCAACTGTATTGTGTAGAACCAAAAATCTGAATGTATGCTCAAAGTATGCTTGGGAAACCTGAATGCAAAACTGGAAAATGCCTTTTTTTTTCATCTGCATGTGATTACCATTCAAGCAGTGTAATGTCATCGCTGGGAGGTTTTGCTGCACGTGTGGTCAGCTTGGAAGTCTCCATTGGTGCCAAAAAGATGTATAACAGGTGCATGGAGAATTTGCTGATGTGCTCTGAAGAACCTGTGCAAAACAAGAAATAGTGCATGTGTGTGGAAATTCCCCATCTGTCCCAACAGCATCTATGTCATGTCGTTCTCGACTAGTTCTTGGGCAGCACTTTGAATATTTAAAACTCTGTCTCAATGCAAAGTTTCATTGTGACCTTGGCCTTCTCAAAACTTTTCTCATACTACTAAAGTGCCAGGGAGAGACAGGGCAAAGGCAACACACCTACCAGAAGAAGGTTCAAATCCTCCTCTTCCTGACGCCGAAATATTTGGTTAATGTCATAGATTTGGCTAAGTGGATTCAATCAACTGTTTTCACTCTATTGTAGTTCATAATCCCTATTCAAGATGAAGCGCACTGCAGCCTAATGAATGTGGTAATGGAATCCTTGTGTATGTTTTTCCACAGCGGGGTGCAGATTAGCATAAGTGTCATATTCTGTTGGCATGCCTGCTATTATATCTGAGGCATTGCACACACTGGGAATTTTTCAACTGGATAATAATAAGATGAATATGGTATGCACATGCACATAGAACACACGGGTTTTAGAAAGTGATCTATAATAAATCTCACCTGGAGGAGCATTATGATAGATTAACTTTGTGTTTTGGCTTAAAAACACAATGTTTAAGCCAAGTGAATGGTAACATGAGTACAAAAGAATTAGATTAAATTTCATGCACAGTTTTAAAGAATGTTGTCATTTAGGGCAGCAGAGGGCTAAGAGTGCTCTGTAGATCCTAAGGTTTCATATATTCGTATATTCGAGTTCAGAAGTCTGGCTCAGATGTCCTTCCCCCTTGCTTAAAGCTGATTGTTACAGCTCCAAGAGTTGGCACATGGGTTGAGAAAAGCTTCTGGATTGTAGAAGATCACCGTGTATGTGTCTCCTCGGGCTGTTGCTGTCAGTCTGTGAAAGATGAAAAGAAAAACCGAGCTATCTTTATTTCATTAGCACTTAGGTTTTACCTGCTGAACCGGCTCTTTTTCTCACAGACTGAACCCACTAGGACGTAGCAGTTCATGCTCCAACAAAAATCCTTTCCAAAACACAGGGTCAAGTGGCTGCCGTGGAGTGGTGTGTAGCATACGGTCTATGTTTGACCTCTGAAATTAATCTTGCTCCAAATTGTAAGATGCAGTTTTAATCACTTAAGGCATGTTAGTTTTTCTCTGGTTAAAGAAACTCTTGATGAACTTCTTTGCACATCACCTAGGAAGGACAGCATAGCTCATGATTAGTCCCAGAATTTATTACTTGATTATTGAAAGTGCAGGCCTGAGAAATTCATACCACTTAAGAAATGGTTTAGTGTGACTAATCAAAGAGATTTTCCTGGCACACAGGAGGTATCAATATATATAGACTAGTGTAGAAAGGCGTATCTTTGTGCTTTTAAGCATGGTGGCATGGTAACAGCTTAAACATATTAATCAGCCCAAGGTAAGTGCTGCTTCTTTATCATATTTTAATCTGATTCTTTCTACAGTGCTGGAGAAATTATATCTATGGCTACAATAACGTACAGAAAAGAAATTTTTTGCCAAGTGAACGAGACAATCAGACCAGTCATTCAGCTCTCAGAAATAACCACAAATTTCGTTTACCTTCATTATCAGTACATTTCTGTGCAATCACAAGTCAGACTATTTGAACTTTACTGAGAAGTGGTGAGCCATCAAAGGGGGCTAATGTTTGTTTGTTTGGTATTTAGTCTGGAGGACCTTTCCTTTTAAAAAAGTTCTATTAGCATGGGTTGGTAATCTGATATTTTGTTCCTGACTTGGACTTCAGAGGGCTAGGCTAATACCTGCAATACATTTGAGTTCCGAGTGTTGGCCTCTGTTGTATTCCAAAGCCTGAATGACCTTTTGAAAACTCCAAGAAACCTGTGTCATGCCCATGTGCAAGAATTAGTTTTCTAGCTACTTCACAAAGCTCATTCGAAATATAAGTAAGTAAATCAATAAATACGTTCTACTGCTGATTAAAAGAATGCAAATTGAAGTTTCCAGTGAAGTTCGAGCACCCTTTACAATGCCATCACCCTTTTCCTTGAGCATGGTCTAAAAGGCTGGGTGGCAAATGTATTTAAGACTCTGAGGAAAAGGGCTGTTAAGTCGACCTTGGTAACTTAACTGAAACAGTATACGTGTAAATCCATCACAAATCCCTGGCCTTTTACAACTCCTGTCCCAATGGAAATCAGATCACAGAACTGTTTACAAGAGACTACGAGTCATTTGGTTAAAAAGCCATGACAGCAGACTCCATTTTATTTGAAATTTTAGTAACCCAAGCCTAAATAAATATTCTAAAAGCAAAATAATAAGGATTAGGTAATTATTATGAGTTGATTATACTTAGGATATTTTGTATTTGGTAGGAAAGAACAATTTCACTGTAAAGGTCAATGTTCTGCCTTTTTACAATCAGTTGTAATCTTCAGTTTAAAGATAACGCTCCTGTTACAAAAAATATGTGCATATATATCTTTTACCCTGAGCTTTCGATGTCCTGAATAGTAATTTTTAAAACCACTAGAAGCAGCACCATAAAAGTATTTTACAACATTATTTAATGTATGAGCTAATCCCCAGCTAATGGTCAATTTTTGCCATTTTTTCTAAGTGGGGAGGAGAGGGGAGGGTGGGGAATCTGCTTCTGTTCAGCCCAATACCCCATCAGTGCAGGAGCAAAAGGGAATCGCTTCAAGCTGTAGTGTTCTGAGTAACCTTCTTGGTATCACAAGTATGATATTTTCATCAGCACTTCAATCAGTCTTCTCTACATAATATTTTATATGTTTGGAAAATGTTGTATTTAAACTCAAGTTGTATTTAAACTCCTATAAGTTTGGGTGGTGGGAATTTTTCTTCTTCCCCAAAGTCACTCTGAAATATTTAGTGCAAACAGATGTGGGTGTACTGTTAACTTGAAGAATTAAAATTCTGTCTTGAGGAAATCATTATTTTACAATTAATACTTACAGAAAAGAGGGAGGCCTGCCTCTATGCCTACTGTCGTAGGAAGTTCCTGTATTGGTCTGAGTCAAATTGCTTTTGGTGCTCCTTGTAGTTGAGGCTTCCATGTCCCCATGCTGTCCCCATCCCCCGTGCCACCTACCAGCTGTCCCCATCAGCTCTTGCCTGAGTCCTTTCCATGGTAGAAGCCTCAGTGAAGGAAGGAAGTGAAACCCACACCCCACACTTCTCTTTGAGGTGAAATTGTGGCTCAGCATGGTCAGTTATGGAAACGGCTGATGATGTGTAGTGGGTTTGTGTCGCCACTGGTGGAACTCTCTGGTGGCTGGTTGGACTCTCGACATGATGTCCTTGTTTTGCACAAGGCTGCATGTGGGCATGATGACCTTGGCCAATTTGTCTGCCTGGAGGTTCAAGCTCATTTCTCATCCCTTGTGTAGGTTTTTGGTGTCTGCCCTGGACATACGGGATTTCCGAGGTGTTTTGTCCTTGAGAAAGTAGAAATAATGCTCATCCCCAGGGGTGCCCCGAGCCATAAATTGTTAATATTGGTACTGTCCTTAGAAATCCTTGCAGAGAGGAGGCTGTGTAACTGGATTTGTGATTTGGAAAAGAGAAAATAAGGGTCCTTATGAGATTGTACCTTTCGGGCGGGAGATAAAGGGCATTTACTGCTATATGTTGTGGTGAAGTTACAGTGAGGACACCTGCACCCCACCAATACCTCCAATGAGCACCACAAAGACCACAAACCTGTAATATTTATATTCTAGTTTGGTGCTTTTATTTTGTTATGTATTTTCCATGCAGTAAGGAAGCTCAAAACACAATGGAAGTACAGGGAAATGTTGCTTTTTTTCATGTAGGAAAGGACTGAAATGTCATGTTGGGGTTTTTGTAAGTGGTCATTGTTTAGTACTTTGCACTTGAAGGGCGGAAACAAACTGAGGGAGTGGGGAAATGAGGGTCTGCTAGTGCTGTCTCATGAAGCCAATACCTGCTGTGATTTTCCAGAGGGAGAGCAGAGCACTCTGTCCCACCCATAAGCTGAGCACATGTACATGAAAACACCGGGGGAAGTGTGTCTACATAAATGTATATCTTTTGCAGGCTGAGTGTGTGAGCTGACATCAGTGTGACAGACATTGTATGTGCAGGGCAGAAGTGATGTGTTTGCTGAATGCTGCTCCAAACACTGTTATTCTCCCATTGTTACTCACTCCAGTCTGCAAAACCATGATTTTGGTGAAAACCCTTCAAGGTACATGCCATGGAGAACAGCTGCTGTTTCTCTTCTTGCTCAGGCTTGTCTTCCACTGCTCAACCAAAAGTAGCCCAAGCCTAAAGGCCCTTGCTACTCAGGAAAGCCAGGATCTCCCAGGTAGGAGCAGAATAGGAACTATGTTGTGTTATGTATCGACTCCCCTTTTTACATATGATTTGCAGGCTGCAGATCTGTGTGGTGAACAAACCTCAGCTATATTGATGGTTGAGGGTAAAAGCATCATAAATGCCACCAAAATCATGTCCAAGTATTGTGTTGGGGAAATCACCCAACTGCTGCTCCATGTGCTCTCCTTCCACTAACCTCCCGGCCTGGACTGCTACAGTTATTACAACTCCAATTATTTGGCAGAGGATGGCCCCTAGCTGGAAGCAGGGAAGCATGTGTCAATCATAATTAGATCCTGATCCTGGGGACCAAACACTAGAAGTGGATCTGAGTAGCGCAGTGAGGAAATTTGGGATTAAGTCTGTGGCATTTTTGCAAGAGAAGATTTTGCTCTTCTGGTCAACAGTAGCAAGGAAAGGGCATTCCCTACTCTGTAGGAGTGAGCTGTAAAATCTCAAATGGATTTTTTACTTCTTGTTTGTTGGACACATCACTGCAGTAAAAGTTCTCTGGGAACAGTCTGTACCTGTATCCTCATCCAATCTCTTGTCCCTGGCCTCACTGGGGACTAAATGCTGTTCTTTGAGGGAATGAAGGAAAGAACTGGTGCCTGAAGGCATGAGGTGCTGCATAGAAACAGCCCAAGTGAAAGGTGAGGTCAGCTGCTGAAATGACTATGCTTTGCTGTTGTTCACTTTAGCACACAGGGCAACAAAGTCGCAATGAATGTATAGAGCAAGACAGTCAGTGCTGAGGATCTACCACCTTCCCTGTGCATGCACTGTGGAAGGGTTTCCCTGGGATTGGCTCTCATCTGGTTCCCGTGGACTGAGTGCCTGGTGGAGTGCCTGGAATGCATTAAATGTATATCTTCCAGCTTTCGTTTCATCTGAATGGATCTCTGCTTTGCACACCATGAAAGCAGCTCATGGTTTCAATCAAAGTGCTATAGTCGTACACATTCCTAATTCGAACTAAAACGAGAGGACAGATGCATCCTTCCACCCATCCAGTACTGAGTGATTGGCATTAGGCAGATCCTTATTACCTGCAAGAACCTGCATATCCCCAACCAGCCCCACCCCCAACCAGCTCAGGAATACTGTGTTTCCCTCAGCTGCAAAGCCAAAGAGTCCATAATTCCTCTTTTCCCACAATAATTTGCACATAAACAGCCAGCAGTTACAATGTAGCCTTTTTTCCTAGCATTGGCTAAATAATAGTGACACACTCCCTACTGTCACTGGGTTTTGCTAATTTTAGCACAGATGTAGTTCTTATTTCTTTGGGAGAGCCATAAAACCGTCTTCCAGCTTCATGTTTTATTCCTCTTCAAAGCCCAAACAAATTAGCAAAGTTGAGAACTTTATTTTCAGAGTTCATTAAGCCCTTAACAGTAAATCCTTTTCTCACGTTCCAGATGTTGTGGTTTCCTTGACCTCAGTTTATATTTCCTTCTGATGCGAACAAGCCAACGTCTTATTCCGGCCTTACCAATTTCTTTGAAGAACTGAGCAAAGGGGGATGCAAGTAGCCTCCTGAAAGGTTTTCAGAGAGACAGAATGAAAGAATCTTGGTGCTGTGGTACCAGCCTGAGCCCAATGCTTCATCTGTAGCCACTAGATATTGCCTCCACTTCTGAATGCCCTGACCTCTGCTGGGTTATTTTTACATATCGAATGCATTTTTACTGATATATTTTTCATCCCTTTCCTTTTCACTTGAGTACTTTACATTTCAGAGGTAGTGCTCACCTGCATTTACGTATGTTAAAAGCATGGCCCTTGAATAAATTAAATGTTTTGTTTTGCAAACACATCGAGATCTGCGCAAATCCTTCTTTTCTGCTTTGATTCTGCACAGCATTTTGGACATGCTGAAATTTAGCAATTTGGGCAGTCCCCTGGATTTGAACGATGTCAATTATGCATCACATGCATTAATTAAACACCCAAACATATCTATTCTCTTCCAGCCACTGGTGAATCATTTTAAATGTAGTTTGTGCCTTTTCATCCTCTTCAAATGTTGCATTTTTGAAGACAAGCACCTGCAAGCCTTTTAGGAGGTGTTACTCCTGCTGTTACTGACATTTTAATAAATGCAGAAATAAATGCTCCCCACCAAATTGTCTAACGTCAACACTTACCTCATCGAAAGAAGTGAGTCAGTTTGAGCAGAATTTATAACTTGAGCTGTACCTATAGCTGCCTGACGTGAAGCGCATCCAGTTTTGTATCCACTTTTCCTGTTTTCTTTGAAACCATAGTAACTATCAGGCTACGCTCATAAATATTACAATGAATATTTGTCTTTGTGTACTTGCATGGGGAAGCATATGAAAAATGGATCAAAGACAGCAATTCATAAAGGGGCGTGGGGGTGGGAAAAACCTTCCTCATGGCATATGAGTCTGTGTTCCATGCGAGTGTAGGTGCTCACTCTTGCCAACAAATATTTTATGGTGGGGAAAGACAAGTACAGTAAGAGAGGGTAATGCCCTGAACCAAGAGAGCCACTGGTATTTGGTGATTTCTTGCTGAAGAGAGCACCTCAAGGCGTCACCAAATGTGACTGACAAGATGCTGCTTTGTTCTCTGCAGATACGCATTTCTAGGAAGAGGGAACCTTGTTTGGCATTTCAGCTGCTGGGAGATGGAGCATCTGTCAGCTGAAAAAAGTGGGGGAAACATGGAAGGGATGAGGAGGAGATGTTTAAATGTTGCTGAAGCTTTCAAAGGGCTCCATAAAGGACAGCCAGTGCTTATTTTTTGTTGAGAGGCTTTAACATGATTTATTTGGCCTTGTGTCTGTCTGCCCCAGAGAACAATATTCTTCCTCTGGGGACTGTAGGAAAGCTGAAGATTGAAACTGCTGTGTTTGCAGGGGTAGCATTTCAGTTTCTCTTTTTACAGCGAAAACATTTTCTCATTTTACATTTTTATGGTTTTTATAGATAAAAATCTCCCACCTTTATTTTTAAGGTATCCATTTATTTTACCAGTCCAATGTATTGGCCTGCTGGTATATTACCCATTTTTTTTTTGAAAGCAGCCTCACGTAAAGAACATATCCAGACAGGACAGTCATGGAGACAGCTTATGAACTTTCTTTCAGTTTGGTGAAATCAGGTAATTCTTTGGTTAGAGAGAAATGAAGGACAGAATAAATTTCAGAGGTGTGAGTTTTTTTCTGGATAGCAAATATTTAAGCCCCATAGTTGGGATTTCCAGATTTAAGAAGATACCAAAAATTTGGCCAGAAACTTCTTGAAAACTGGTCAGCTTTCTACTACTACTTGTTGATGGACAAACCACAAAGGATATTTCTGTCTTTTGTTTGGTTGGGGGTTTTGGGGATTTTTTGGGGTTGCGGTTTTTTGGTGGTGGTTTTTTTTTGTTTTTTTTTTTTTTTTTGTATGTGTGTGTGGTTTTTGGTGGTTCTTTTTAAGAAAGCAAAACACATAGAGTTGGCATCATGTCACCCCTTCTGTTCTCTGTGTCTGAGAAAACCAAGTTTTGTGGATTTTTGCCAGATTTAATTCAGGGCTGCATCACCTTCTCAGTTTCACCACTGGAAAGCCAGAATAATTTTGTTATTTCTTTCCTTAACAGACATGAATCTAGTCCCCTCTACACCAAGTCAGGCAGAAATCTTGTGCTGCTGACACAGTTCCAGAGCAAAGCGTATGTAAGGTGTATTATGTGTCAGGATCTAAAATCAGGAGCCACAGTCCTCAGCATCACAGTGATAAAAATGTTGGGTTTGTTTTATTTGTCTTCTTGTTTCTGACTCTCTGGATTATGCTTTGAGGTTTCCATCAAAACCCAAAAGTATTGAAACCTATTTGGAATGAGTGTGGCTTGGGATTGGAGAGGACTGGCTTTCTGATGACTTGAAAGCAGTTACTGAAGAGCTCTGAATAGTCCCATTCATTGAAAAGATGCTGTCAGGATATCAACAAGTAAAACCGTGGAGAAAAAATAATGGTGTTGGGTCTGGAAAACCCAGATCACTCCATGGTGCATTTCCACTTACCCTTCTGCAGGCACACACACCTGTTTTGTGAGAAATGTAGGTTTTCCCAAAAAGCCCTGAGGTGCACCTGTGTGTTGGGGTGAGGTCATGGTTGGGGTGAGACAGCAGCAGGTTTCAGCTGAGACAAGGAGTGGCAAAGAAGTATGTGTGTGTTTTCAGGACCCACCCAGAAATGCTGAGGGGGCAATGTTAAGAGTGGGATGGCAATTTGGGGTGGGGGGCAGGAGAACTGGTGTGAGAGCCTGAGGCCATTTCCCTCCTCCCAGGAATTTCTCAGTGTTGGAACCTGCAGCTGAAAAAAACCTGGCTTTGACTGGCACTTTCAGGTTTCTCTTGCATTAGAAATTCTACAGGATGATCAGACATTTGAGATATTAGAGACAAAAGTGTGGTAAAGCTGAAGATAAAACAGACGATTAATTTTTGGTGGCTCTCTTTTCCCAATAGGTATGTTCCATATTTGAAGGTTTTGTTATCAAATGAGTTTGGGGAGTTTTTTTTTCCTGCTTGCAGAGAAAAAAATATGTGGTTGCCTTAGAATATGTTAGTCGTTCTTTCTGATTTTTTTTTTTTAATTTAATTATCATGTTTAACTGAAAAAATTGCAAACAAGCTACATTTCCAGAGTCTTGACAATCAGTGCCGCTGAGCCTCTGGTTCTGCTAACGCCCAGTGGCCAGTGTTGATCCAGCCTGTTGGTATTGCAGACACCAAACCTAGACTTCTTGGTGGTTGGCAAAATGTACTTTAGGGGAAGAAAATTTAAGAGTTTAGTCCCACGTCCTTGAAAATAGACATACAGAGTCAGGAAGTGGCTTCCTCCCTGTCACAAAGCCCAGTAGGGTTGGCTGAGGGTTTGGCTCTTAGGTTCTAGTCAGACCTGTGTCTCAGCTGGAGTTGGGCTTGCTCAAGAGCTGCTGGGAGAGCCAACCCTGCCGTGGTGGCTGGAGGTGCCCATATGAAGTCGCTGAGTCACCGTGCTCTGCAGCTGAGCAGAGAACCCAAAAACAACAACTGGATTTTGTTGGCCGTGAGCCATTCAAGGAGCAGCCATTCTCTTTGGCTCTTCTTGGCAGCAGGGTGAGTGATTCACAAGGTTAGGAGGTTTGGGTACTCTTGCAGTAGTGATTTCCATGTCCTGGTTGGTTCCACTGCTGCCTTCCCAGGAGCTTTTCACAAGCTGCAATTGCCATTGTGTTATGTGTCATCATCTTTGTCCATGCACGTGGGAGAGAATGTAAACAAGGGCAACTGGTGGCATTTTGGGGCATATTTAATCTGGCAATTCCCCAGTTCAGGAAAGAAGATGGGAAGAAATAAAGGAAATTCAAAACCTTTGAATCTGGGCTGCCCAGTGCATTGACAAGGAGTGCAGGGCATGGGCTGAAGTTGCTGTTGGGCGTCAGAGAAGCAGGGTGTCTTTAGGAAGAGCATATAGGATATATGAGTTTCCCATGCTTCCAGGGCTTTGAGGCTGGGCCTTAGGTGGTTTAATGAGTGTGCAGAGTGAAGGGCAGGAAAGAATGGAAAGAGAGGAGGAATTATGCAAGAGGGGAAGCAGGTGGCTGTGTGGCAGAGATGTTTTCCTCCTGTTGGCCCTTCTGTGTGATTCCCACTTGTCCCAGGAAAGCACATAAGGCAGAGTTGAAAGTGAAGGTAGAGACCACAGGAGTATATTTTAAAAGACTAATCTTGGCATCAAGAGGGAATACTAAAAATAAATAGGTCTCTTTTTTTTGTGAATTAAAATATTTCCGACTAGCTGAAATGTTTTGCAAAGGAGGATCCCAGACTTCTCTGTCTTGTCAACATTTAACTAGACAACATGGGTCTGCAAGTAAACTCAATTCTTCTTTTGATTTCCCTGCATCCTTCTTTTTTTTCTCTTCCTCCATTGTCTTCAGTCAGCTGCAGTGCCTGCCTTCATTGACCCCGTCAGAGCCTAAAGAGTTCCCCACCCACTCACCCCAGGCAATAAAGCCTTTCTTTAGGTGTGGGGCTTATGACTCTCAGCTCACACCACTCGATCAAAAGCATCTGGAGCCCTGGCACATTTTAAAGAGTTATCCAAATGTTCATCACTAAAGGAAATTCATCGAAGTTGCTCTTGGGTGTTTCTGTTCAAAGGGAGGAGGTACTATCAGGATACGAGGGGTGGTTTTGTGGTTTTGCTCATAGGAAAAAAAGATACAATAACCTTTCTGTGAAGGCAGGGTCCACTTCATGGTGCTTGTAGCATCCAGTGACATGCCTGAGAACAAGTTTTGTAGCTGCAACTGGAGGAAGCAGGCAATGTTCATGGAGTGTCAGATAATCCGCTGTGACATATGATCCAAAAACATAAGGCTGACGAATATTCCTGGCACTGTGTGCCGGTGCAGAGAGCAGATTATGCGTTTTTAAATGTTTGATGTTCTTTCAACAGTTAAAAGCCATTTTGGGCAACAGATAGCTCTGAAGATATTTTAAATAATAATTTTTTTTACCACTGGGGCTTATCAGTGCTTCATTTTAAGAAGCAGCATCACAGAAGGCAGAGGGCTCTCTAAGGACCTAGTTCTGATCTCACTTACCCCTATTTATATCCGGAGTAACTCGGCTGAAACAAATGGAATTTACTCCCGCATTAAGCAAGTGTAACCGAGAGCAGAATATAACAGGCCCCTCTGTTGGGTGTTTTCTGTACCTCTCTCCTGCAAACTATTTTCGCAGGTTAGGATATTTCTGTGGCGAAGGGAAGCCAGAGCACGTGGGTTTTCGAGCATGGATGGACACAACTTCCATGCGAGACCTGGCAGCTGGGTCAAGGAAGTGCACTCAGCAAAAAGCCATGAGTCTGTGGGCTCCACTGTGGGAATACTCCCTGCTTAAGCAAGCAGTCCCACCAAAATCTGTGGGGACTTAAGGATTGTACTTATAACACTTTATAGAACCAAAACTTGTATGCATGAATTAAAAAAACCAAACCCTATTGTTATTTTTTAATATGTGTAGGTATATAAGTGAAAACAACATGCACCATGGCAGGAAACACTGATTCCAATAACCCATACACATCCAGTCCTGGGTTTGTATTTACCAACTTTCCATACCTGGGTGTGTTTTTAGAACTAGAATCTGTATGGATGAATTTAGAAAACAACCTTCTTGTAGTTATTGTTGTTGTTATTATTATATAAGTGAAACCCATATACACAGTGGTAGGAAATAACTCATTCTAATGACCCATACCCAGACAGAGCTGGGGCTGTATTTACTCTTTCCAGTCCTGTGTATGTATTACAAGTGATGTGGCTTTGCAGAGCTCTCTAGATCCGAGTATTTCCCCCTCTCAGGCAATTGCATTTCCCACTAAATACTATGCTCTGCTTTTCCTGCCCTGCTGGCAGTGCAAATGTGCCAATCTCATTCTCGAGCCATGGTTCCTGTTGTGGGATCAAATGTTAGGATTTTAAAAGCTAAAGTTTGATGTGAGTGAACAACTGCCTATAAAACGCATTAAGCTCTTACCCTGTAATGTATTTAATTTCACACTGACTGATGGTATTGCCCCTGAATGGATTACGGCAGGGGGCTGCCATTGTCCTACTAAACCACACTGGTTAAATAATACCTTGGAGTCTAAAGCTGTTCTGGGAGCATTTCATATTGGCTAACATGTGAAATGAATACCTAGCTTTTCTGTGAGCTCTTTGGGTCGGTTTAGAGAAAAAATTAAATTTAAAAAACCAACTACTTGTTGAGTTAGTTTACAGTGCAGGAAAATTTTGCAGTTGTAGGCTGGGTCTCCCTCTGTGAAACACAGACCAGCAGCTATAAAGGGCCCTGGTTCAGAGAGCTGCAGGTGCTTGCCTTGGCTCAGCAGGCTGGGAAGGCTCCTGGAGCAAAGTAGGAGCACATTACTTCTCAGGAGAGGTCCCCCTAAGCTCATTCCTCATGGGTATTTGGTCCTTGTAGTGTATTTATTTAAGCAGTGTCTCCTTGACACTAGTGCCCAAAGGGTCAGAGACCGGAGTGCTGCTCAGGGCTCAAATATGTTAATGTCTCAGTGTCAGAGCTGAGGGGTATCAGCTTCGTTACTGGACTTTTTTTATTTAATTAATTGGTTTTGGCTTCAAGAGGTTTTCCCTGCTAAACAATTCCGCTTAGTCTGCATTCTCTGTCCCTTATGCTGAGGTTAATCAAGAATTCCTTCAGTGGAGTTACACCTTCTGTATGCAAAGTCAGGCTCCAGGACTCTGCCAATCATTGATGCATGGTCTGCCCTGAGTCATGTCATTTTGGGAAAGCCTATGGTTAACTCTGTGAGTGAATGTCTGCCTGTTTCACCCTGTTCCCCATTATGCAAGACAACTTCAAATCAAGGAGTATTTCTCAAGTCCATGCAATTGCAGACAAATTCTATGCAAAGTAATTTTAAAACTATGTGCTTTATCTGCATAGGTATATTTATGTGTACATATAAATAGGGGGATGTGTAAAATATATGTAGAAAGAGAGAAGTCTGTAACACCCACAAGTATCACTCATGAGTGGCTAGGGACGCGATTATCTGCAGTGTGCTGAGGCACGAGCCCTTAGCAACTTTGCTTATTGCATTGATTAAGAAAAATTAAAAGAACTTTTCTTTCTTTAAAAAGAGTAAGAACTGTGATAAGAAAAGGATAAAGAGGTATTAAAGCCCCACTAGTCTTTTTTTTCCCCCTTCCCTTCCCCTCCCCTCCCCTCCCCTCCCCAGACTTCAGCAGAGCCAGCAAAGAATGCTGGAAGTCATCAGAGGCATGGCTGGGATAGAGAGTGTTAATTCTTCCATATCTAAGCCTCTTTGTCGAAATTCCCTTTGTCTCTTGCCCCAGGTCATTAAACACTAATCCCATCACTCTTCTTAATCCGCTGCAGTGGAGCCAGAGTTCAGTTTCCGAAACTGTCTTTGTTGCTTTCCTAATAGACATCTCGCTCTGGATTTTGGTTGGTTCGGTCACATTTAGGGCTTTCCAGCACAGTTCTTTAATGAAGTGCCATTAATGAAACTTTTCCTCCTTCATGCAGTGTGCACGGGCATCAATTGGTTTAGTGTTAAGTAGGGTAAGGTGCCTAGTCATCTCAGCAGCCTTTGCAAAATATGACTGTCAAAGGCAAAACCTAGGAAACAAGACCATTGAACAATATAGCCAGTGAAGTACTCATTTAATTACTAAGGATTTACAAAAGAAAATCTGTTCTTTGTGGCTTACAAAAGACAACAAGCTCAGAAGAGATAGTAAAAGGTTTGGAACCTATTCTCTCTTCTCCCTCCCCCTCTTCCGAACAAATCCTGGAAGAGGAAATGTGGCTGAGCAAAGGCATCAAAGCCTATTGTAAACTCTTTCCAACCTGCTGCAGGAACACTTACTTTCTAAGTGGGAGGTGTTCCACTTGCTGCTAAAATAAACTTTGAGACCCCTCCTGCCAGGAGATGTGGCCACAGTATCCAAATCAATTCTTCTGTGGCAGAAAATCAAGCATTGGTCCATCCCTCTGTGCTGAGAATGGAAGCTGCTTCATAATGAGAATATTTCTGATAGTGGGAGATGGTTTGTAGGGTTGTGTTTGTCTGCATGGGTTTCATCTGGTGTAGTGGATGTCTTGAAAGGAGTACTTCACAGGCAGAGAATAGATGGCAAAACCGTGCATCTTTCTTATGGCAATGATGCTGAAAACCCTCAGTATTCAGTTCATTTGCCACAAGCATAAGAAAGGAAACAAGATGCTGGAAACTCCTGAGAAAAGTTGTTGATGTCTGGAGCAGGCCCACCTCTGTTGCCAAAATGATAGATTCTGTACATAGGTTTAAGTGGAACCATTACATCTTTGGGAAACTTTCTTCTGCAGCCAGGTACAGGAGTTCCTGAGTTAATTGGAGCATCTTTCCACTGAGTCTTGAGATCTGGATTTGGAACGACTTCCATGTTCTCAGTGGGATGGAAACTTAAAAAAAATAAAGATTAAGAGAGTAGGAAAACTATTGAAGCTGGCAAATCTACTGGCTGTATATATTCTCTTTGGTAGGTGTTAATATTTTTTCCTGTGATATGAACTATCTAATTACCAGCAAACTTGTGGTATGAAATAAACCACATCTTATTGTACAGCACACTTCTCATATGTTCTGTTCTACAGTGTTCATGTGACGTATAAATGAGATCCAGGTTTGATTATTAAACAATTTAATTGCTCTGTCAAAGTTGATATTATAGTGCCCTGGAACAAGAGTGCTCCAAGGGCGGGGATTCCTTTAAAGGCTCTTTTAACAACTGGTGGGTCTGTGCTTGTTTTGTCTAAATCCTATTTTTCTTTTTTTCTTTCTTGTTTATATATATATATATATATATATCAGTTGGTTTGGGGGCTGTTTGCTTTTTGTTTATGTTCTTGTATTGTTGGATTGCATTCTGTTTTGTTGCCAAAATGTTCTGGCAGGTAACACCCTAACTTGATCTTCTTCAAACATTTTGGTGCAATTATGTTGCCTTTGGTTGTAAGCCAGCTCGATAACTTGCTTTACTAAAAAAATGTCTCAAATCCCCTGGGAAAATAAATCAGATCCATTTACAAAGTGCATAAATCACAACAAAATGATTCATTTGCAAATGAAACCACAGCATTCTCTGGAGATAAAGAAAAACAACTGTATTTTGCCACTTCATCACGGTTTCTCCCTCCCCTCAAATTCCAATGTGCGTCTACTGTTGGCAATAAAAGTTACACTTGCATGTTGTTAAAATTCGTTCATGTGCTTCAGCAATTCTACTTTCCCTATAATTGACTTGCCAAGTCTCTTACTTCAGGGAATTGGAACAGATTTTGCATGTGATGAGGAAAAATTTCCTGTACAAGTCACTTCAAAAAACAATAATAATAATAAAAAAAATCCAGAACGTATCCTGGTGTTTATAACCGACGCTGGAGCAGCACACCCCACAGCAGCATCACCAGCTGAGTGCCAGCTGTCTGCTAGTCTCTGACCCTTTAAACTTAGTCCTCACTCAAGTAGATCTGCTAATGGTGAATTAGCTCCCCATGGCTACATCCTGGCAGAGCTTTTCATTTAATCCTTCCCTTCCATTTCCCAACTACTGACTTTTTTTCTACTCATCTTCTCTCTCTGCCTTCACCAACTGCAGCTCAGATGTAAGAGGAGTTTTGGATGGGTTCATGCAACTTCTGGGGAAAGTCTTCTGCAGGCCATGGCCCCTAAGGAGTTATTAAAAAAGCATGTTGGGGATGGACATCAAAGCACCAAGTACTGGTTAATGGTGAGCTCTCTTTAAACCAGTTGTGATACTAAATGTAATAATCACTAGTCTAACTAGGTTAAGGCTGGATGCCTTTCATGAGCACAGGCTGGTAGGAAGCATGCCTGGCTTGTGTGGCTGCCACTTTGCGACCAGTTTCATGCCCGCTTGCACGAGTGGCAGAATCCCCTTGGATTCTGCCCAGTTGAGCTGGGTAATCAGCTGTGGGGGGTAAAGAATGGATCTCATTATTGATTAATATCACTTTGTTGATACAGCCATGAATGAAACATCTGTTCGTTTCCTTGGCTGGGATTGATTTTCCCTCCCTGTCATCTATAGGAGCCCATGCAGGGCTCCATGCACATGGAATTTTCTCATGAAGCCCTTGACGTAATTTCAACAAAAGGACATGAAGAATTTCCTTTCCATTGCTAGTGGTGGCATTCAGAAAGAAAGACAACCCCTGGAAAATGTAAAAGCTTTTGTAAAAACATGAGAAAAGCATTTAAAGCCCTTTCAGAGAAAGAAAACATCAATGTAAAGCCTCCCATAGTTGTCTGCCCGTGCGGTCTCTCTTGACTCGAAGAGATTTTAACCTTGTGGGGGAGGGAGGCAGAACTGAGGGTTTTGTTGGGTTTTATTGTTCTGCTGGTTTGTTTTGAGTTCTGTGATATCTTCTTTTTCATCAACACATGCACAAACTGTGATTGCACTTGAACATTTATTTAGCCCTTCAGAAGCATCGCTATTCAAGCATAAAAATACTTGTGTGTGTTGCTTTGGCCAATAAATGTCTTTGATGCTTGGCAGGAGTTTACACTTTGATACTAAGTAGTGATTTTCACTGAAAGGCTTCAGAGATGAGTAACTAACCCAGCATCTTCTGGATGGACTACACTGCCAAGTAGCTCAGTCCCTCTTTCCCACTCCACCTCTAGGCCCCCTTTAGCTTCCCAGGCAGTGTTACCAGTGGTCAAAATCAAAGCACCTCAGAAAGGAGCCACAAAGCTGATGGTCTCCAAAGAGAGCTTCAGACAAGGGAAAGGGAGATGGGAAACTGAGTGGTGAGGGGGCAGAGCTGGGAGAGACTTCTCTCACCAGAAACAGGGAAACTGTGGAGAAAAGTGGGAAGGTACAGAAATGCACAGAAAGGACATGCAGCTTTCCACCACTTGTGTACTTGTGCTTAGATACTCTGCCTCTCTGATGACACTGTCCCTTGCCTCACTAGCACTTCCAAAGCCTTGGAAAAGAAATGTCCTTTAAAAAAAGGAGTTAACAAAAGAAAACCAACTCTTCAATTGACATCTCCTTCTCAAGCAACAGCACTAGAGCTGTGGCAATTCCTATGTTGTTTGCTTGAGAGGCTGAACAGAAAAGGCACAAGAAGTTTAGTTTGATTGTAAAGAAGAGAGAAAACTATTCAAATTCCAAATATGCTGGAGCATCCAAAATACATTCAGGGTCTCCTGTTTCCTTCTCTCATTCTACTTTCTCCCAGAGTAAATATCTTGGTGTGAAGTTTCATGAGAAAAATTAAACCAAGCTTTTTCAATCCTTGCTTAGGAGAGGGAAGAAGCAGAGATTCCTAATAAATTTGCAAAGGGATGTGCCAGCTTTATCACAGTCTCCTTCCTCTGTTCTTGTCATCTTTGTAGCAAAATCCTCCCTGCCTCCATGCAATACCAGAAAATATGCTCCAGTGCCCATCCAGCAACACTAGGCACTAGGTCTGAGGAGTTTCTGTTTGTTGGAGGGTCCCAGAGGGATCTGACCAGGTCTACATGGAGAAGTGAGTACTGGTGACTTTGGCCGGTAGGATAGTACAAGTGAGATAGGGAGGGAAGGACACAGTTTTCTGAGCACTCTTCTATTGGTGTCAGAGTCCAGCAGTTCAAGGAGTTGAGTTTCCTGGTGTCTTGCCTGTCCTCCCAAGCATGTAGTTTTTCCTATAGAAGCTCCCACTTGTGAACAAACTTTTCCCTGCAAATACGTTTGTAGAGGTATGCAGGTAAAATTCATTGGCCTCCGTTTCAGAAGCAGTCATATTCCATGGCCTAATGGCCTTGGATGCCTGTTAAAAATTCCAGATTTAAAACTGTCCTTGTGAAAAGAAGTGCCAAAGTCTAAAATTATCCTCTGAGAAAGACTCATAGAAAGATTTCTCTTTCAGCGGGGTTTGTGCATCAGGTTTCTGCTGCTCAAAGGATTCGCAGTGCAGTATGTCAGCTTTGATGATGGAAATATTACCCTCTTGCCCGGATTTTATTTTATGTTTGTTTTCCCTTCTGCCTCTAGTAGTCTCCAACCCATCTCCTGAAAAAGGCTAATTACCCATCCATACCCTGCCGGGGAAACGGCAGCGCTACCGCAGCCCTGCTGCCAGTGGGGCAGGGGTAAGGGCTGGCTGCGCCCGCGAGAGAGGAGCTTTCCAAGAGAAACACTCAGACAGCACAGCTCTTGAGTGCCTTGGCTATAAATCTTTCCTGGGCATCCTGCCTGCTTTATGGACTCTACCATTTTCTCTCAGACAATTCACAACCTGCCCTATTGCCTCTTGAAGAGGCAGAAAGAGCACAGCTTGCTCTGGAGAGAAGAAGATTGAAGTTTTCTATAATATTGGGATGAAATTACCAGAAAAGTTGATAGTATGTGGTTCTTTTAACTTAGTAAGAGAGGGGTGACAGTCTTCTGCTCTCTGCAAGGTTGGTAGGAAGGAGAGGGCAATGAGATTTTAGTCCATATCTGTTAAGGGAAGGACTAGAAATAATCAGCTTAATATGCAGTAAAGGAGATTTAGATGAGGTATTACAGAACTTCCTCAAACCAAAAACAGTTAAGCACTGGAGCAGAATATTCAGTAACCATGTGGAATCACCACTGTAGGAGACACATCTGTAAAGGTTGGGTTTAAGGAAACATAATCCTGTCTCCAACAGATGGTGTGGATGATTCCTCAGGGACAACACTCATCTCGATTTCATATGGTTCACTACAGAGAGCTTTCCCACTATAAAGAGGCTAATATCTGATTCCTAGGTTCAAAAAAGAACATAAGAAAAGCCATACGGGTTCAAAACTAAAAATCTAACCCAGTGTCTCATCTGCTATGGGAACGCACAACATCTGGAAGGATTGTGAGAGCAAGAGCGTCATACAGAGATACTTCCCCCAAATTATCTCCCACTTGGTAAATTTTGGAATTCAGGGATGTGACTTTTCTAGCCAGAGGTATTGTCTTTGTAAGATCAGTCTAAATAGCTCACCTGTGTGGTTTTTCTGTCAGATTTTTGCATTAGTTTTTTGACTCGGGGGAAAAAGCAAGTGGTCATAAGAAGGTGGAAGAGGAAAGAGTATAACAGGAGGAAAAAAGAGAAACTGGGCAAAGGGTGAGAGAGGGGAGCAGAAGGAAAGGGAAAGGAAGAAAGTGAGAAGTGAAAGCAAAGAATGAATACGAAGAGGAAAGGATATGGATACCTTGCCACTAAGGAAAGCAGGGAAACAGACGGTGGCGTTAGATGTGACATCAGTGACTAAGTCCAAGCCAAGCCAAATCTGATGACTGAGACCTGTTGCTCTCCACAGCTTAGATGCCGTTTGCCATTTTTGGGAACTGAATCAGATGAAGCCCCTGCATCACCAGTGCATTTGCCAGCCACGGAGTGAAACGTCTGGACAGCAAAGCCCCTTCTTTTATTGCCAACCCCCTTCTCATTCTGAAAACCCAGTCCTTCCCTGGGGCTGGAGGGGTGAGAGAGGGCTGCTCTACTGGAGAAGCTGGGGAGAAGTTGGATCTGATGTCAAAAGGTCTTCAGCACTGGTGGAAATGGCGCCTGGAGAATCCAACAGTGGGGAAGTGGTGAAGGTCTACCACATCCACTTAGGCTGAAAAGCTAATGTATTGGTGTTTTGCGAATTTCTCTTTTTCATGGCGGGTTTAGCTGGGAAGGTGTTGATGCCTTGGGAGAAGGGGCATCCGAAACCAAAAAGCTGTCAGAAGTTTCTTTGGTTTGTAGTGTTTTTGGTCTGAAAAGGTTGATTTATTAAGTGTGGTTGCAGGAGGGGAGTGTTGGGACACAATATTAATGGGTCTTTGCTGTTACCTTGCTTTTCACAAGAGGTGTCTGGCATTCCTGGGTTTACCTTGTCCCGACAGGAACACATTTGAAACCAAAGAAATTCTGTTTTTTCTTTACCCTCCTGTTCTCCCCCACTTCTGACAGGCTCCAGTACCCCTTAACTCTGTTGTTGACTTTGCTCATGTTCTTGTTGGGAGGTTTATGGATGGTTAATTATCTGAATTAAGTTACTGCCTGTGACTGTAATCCTGGAGACTTCTGTTCCACGGGCAAGCATAGCCAGTATTACACTGAACCTTGCAGCTTTACACTATTAGTTGAACTTTGTTGTTGTCATATTTGCTACACGTCTGGATTTGTCTTCTTAAGTTTGAGAGTGGGAGAGGCTTTCAGATTTCCTTCAGTCACCATGAGGCAGCACTACTCATGTTCAAGCTGGTGACATTACCAGTGGCAATCTGCACTAAAAGAAAATCTATAACTAAGCTGTCACTTTGGTTAAAATATCTTCCTTAAAAAAAGAAAGAAAGAAAGAAAACGAGATCCCTCTGTGTCAGGAGAGGAGGGGGAACCTAAGAGAGTCACACACTAGTAGTATATAGCATCCAGAAATTACATTAACTGAGTGTTTCCACTATCCCATCTTTTTCTGATTTTGTGAATATCACGTGTAGAACAGCATCATGTGGTTGCTAATTATGACAACCAAAGTGCAATTTTGTAATAAGGCTAACAGATGTTTGCAGCGCTAAATATTCAGATCAAACCCAGCTCTTTTTGCCCAGCACACACCCAGTCCAGATCACGCAGACTGTCTGAATTATTTTGTAAATTTGTTATCTCTACAAATTCCCTCCAGCTCACCTTTTAAGCTCTCTATTTGTGATGTGATCTGTAAGAACAGGTTGCAGAAAATTACAATATTCCATTTGCTTGTAATTAGGTTCTCATTTTCTCTCCATCAGGCAAAGAGAAATTTTGCCACTAATTGTGGTAGGACAGGACCAGCCCCTCTGTTTTGCTTTCGTAAGGATTTTAAAGGCCATGTGAAAATAAGAAAAGTTGGTGTTGACCAAAATGTCTGTGATGAACTGAAAGACAGTCATTTGCACTCATGTGAGAAGAGCTCTGTTAAGAGCCATCAATCCCACTTGTGACAGCGTATTGACACTTGCTGGTCTTTAGGATTCATTTCTTAAAATGCTAATGCAGACAAGTTCCTGTCTGTTGTGGGAAAATATGGAGGAACTTTGTTAGATGAGACACTCAAGTGCAAATAAATGTTTCCTGTAAGAAAGCATTTGGCTCAAATCTTACCTCTTTTTTTTTTTTTTTTTTTTTAATCTCCTAAATTGTTTCCCCCTGTCCTTAGTGACACCCTTAGGAAAAAAAAATTAGAAATTAACATCATCAAAAATAAAAGTCAACTGTGCACATGCCAGAGATAATTGGAGATTTATAATATGCTTTATATAACTTGTGAGCACTGACATAATATACGTGAGTGATGGGCTGAAACTTCATGGCATGAAGGATGCCTTTCTGGATAATTTATGTCTTGGGGGGTAGTATCTTAAAATCAGAGGTCCTGTCTTCACTCCGTGCACATTAAAAACCACATGGTGCTTTTCGTAAGAGCCTGGGCTTACCCCAGCTAAAATTTTTTCCCTGCTCTTTAGTCTTGCAGCCTGTGCTGTGCTCAGACCATCTGGTCACCATTCTGCAACCCTGGCCATGGCTGCGTTTAATGGTGAAATGATTTCTGTCTGTGTACAGTTGGTAGAGTGTTTTGCATACTGCATATGCTCAAGGTATTACATATGAAAGGCATTATGTGAGATTACAGGGAAAGAAAAATACTCTCTTAAAAATTGTCAGTAATTGCCCAGAATGCTCTTGTGACACCATTTGATGATGGAGGACCTTAACCACTGCTCTGAAATGGTCCGGTTTTTAACTTGTATTTTAAATTTATCCACTGTGAAATTCTCTGCTTTTTGTTGTCCTTATTATTGGCATCTCAGATGGCCCTCCCAAAGGCCAGGCCTGGGTGTCTGGTCGTCTAAAGATAGCTCAAAACAGACAAAAGACAGGAGTCTGGGTACCTGGCCAGGCTTTCATACCACATATGAACATCACTCAGGGTGCAGCCCACATTTCTCCACTCCCAGCCTGCATTTCCCCACTGCCAGCCCCGTGCTCCTGGTTGGGCACAGCTGCTCACAGCTCAGACTCACACTGGTACAGTGGGACTCAACGCAGCTGACCAGATGGGTTTTAACAAAACCAATTTGTCCTGGATTTTAGTGTATCCATTCCACTCCTGGTCCTTTCATGTTGTAATCAAAGCCCTAAAGCTTGGTTTGGCTGCTTAACACGAGCATTAGGTGAGGCTGGAGGGGACACAAACTTCCAGGGATTTCCTCATTAGCATTAAGCAAGGCTGGAGGTGACCCAAGGTTTTGGGGACCTCTGTGCCGTGCTAGTGGCTCCATAGATCCCTGGGGATCTGCGTCCTGTGGGATTGGGCACTGGAGGTCTAACCAGGGTATCGCCAATGGCTCAGGCTGCAGTTACACTTCCTGGCTCTTGCCATGGTTTTTGGCACCTGCCAGTGGCTCACCCTGCAGGATAAACAGGACAAATGTCCAAATAGGACATTCCTGTAGTCAGCCTTTACAAGATTCCCTGTACCAAGGCTTGTATTGTAAAGACCGTGTAAGGTGTTCCCCGCCACCTGGGCACCCACACAGCTTGGTTCCAGACACAACTGCAGCCTTGCAGCGTGAGTGTGGAGCTGGGGAATTCAGCCAAAATGCAGGCAAAACCCATAACTCCTTCGGTGACAACTTGGCCTGAGAAAGCCAGGCTGCAGGACTGGGACACAGAGCTCTGGGATGCCAGAGAGGACTGCTGGGCTTTTTTAGGCTCTGCTAAAGGGATGCATGTTAGCAACGTTCCTGGAGGTGAGAGTGTGCCCAAGTGATGACCTGGGGCCCCATTTAGTCAGATCCTGACTTAATCTTACCCCTGATTTTCGAGGCAAGGTTGTTTCAGTGGTGCCTCCCTCCCCTCGCACACGCACCTCTGGGCTGGAACAAGGATTGTTGCCTCAGCTTTGCAGGGTTCCAGAGTCACGCATCATTTCAATCTAAAAATAAATCCCAAACGTGGTATACTGGTTTTGAAGACAAGTTGAACTGTGCTTTCCGTGCAGAAATGATGTTGCATTATATTTTCATCTTGGACACGAAGCCAGCATTAACAGCTCACCCATATAATTATGAGCAAAAATACTGTGGGGCTGGGCTGTGGGAGGCTCTGGGGTCTGCAGTGGAGCTGGGCAAACCCCACCACCCAAAATCAGCTTTCTGTGCATGTGAAAAACTTAGGCATACACACATATAGGCAAGCTTACTCAGAATCAAGTTTTTGACATAAATACAGTAACTTTTAAATTTTGACTACTGAAAGGGGTAAAAAGTGCTTTAAATTTATTAAAACCACAAGGTGACTATGGGTTGTAACGGAAGTCTTTTGACAGCTTCTACTTAAACACCAAGGAGCCATGATGGACCCCTCTTCCTAAGTCCTTGCAGACATCACTGAGTAGCCCAGACTTAAAAATAAAAGAACAAAAAAAATTAAATAATGGCAGAGTTTCACCCCGAATCATTTGTTCTGTTGGTGAAAGTCACAGAGAAAAGTTCTAAAATTATACAATTATAATAATAAATCAATTCAGCATGTCATTTCTGCTTTTCTACATTAATAAATTAACCATGTAACATTGTTCAAAATTATGTCAGTTACGCATATAATAATCTTTTAAATTAATGAAGTGATGAAGCAGTTTGATGACACTCATGATTTACAGGGCTGCTTTTAGCTAATGTTAAAAGCCTTTCATTTAATAAATTGTCCCCTTGAGAAATTACCAAAAATTAATATTTTCTATGCTAAATGTTCCAAGGTTTACACTTTTTCACTATATTAGCAAATGGCAAGGGAGAAGCATTTTTCAAAATATATCTTCTTTTACATATATTTAATTGAAATTAATTAGTATATTACTTTAAAAGGAAATGATCACAGGGAAAGGTGTGGGATCATTTATGAGAGTTTCTTATGGCAATAAAACGACATTTAAACAATGGAATTAATCATGTCCTTAAAATTTTTTATGATAGATTAGGAATCATTCCAAGCTTTTTGATTAAATAGAAGGACATTCCATACAGACTGGACCAAAAATAAAAAAAAAAATTCAGTTATTTCACTGCAGTTAATATTTCCCTGGTTCCATTATGTCAGGTTACGTGCATGCTGAATATTTACTGAGCTAAAAGCAAAAGTCCAAGTGAGGCTCACAAGATCTATTTTGCTTTGCTCTTCCTTGTGCTTGGCACCCTGATGTAATGTATGCACAAGGTTATGAATGCTTAATATTTCCCATTTTATGCACATCTTATCAGAAGCAAGCTTTAAAGCCACTTTCTCCTAGGGTTGGTTGGGATTCAAGGAACATAACGTGCAATGGTATAGTGTGTCCTATAAAAGAGGTTAAAATGGAGGTTATAATTATGAAAGCTCAATAGATTTGAAAGCCAGCACAGTGCCCCCTCACATGTGATACTATCTCTAGAAAGGGAAAGAGATATATAGGACTATAAAGGGAAGCCTGTAATTGATGCTCTCTGTACTTATTAGGATTTGTTTTAGTAACATCAGGGACTCGTTTTTGTACTACCTCTGAATAAATAATGTGCACAGTAGGTTGGGTCAATTCCTTTTCACTTTGAAATATTTTCAGCGGTTGCACTAAAACCAAGAATAATTCATTGGCTTTTTGTAAGGCAGCTGGATGTATTATGAAAAATAGGTGCGTTAACTGAATTATGGGGGTTGGGGGGGAGGTCTATAATGGGGGCCAGCGTGAAAAAGAGGGGACTCTTGGCCTCAGGGGTGGTGGGGAGAGTGTTTTCCATCTCAATCAGGAGCATTTCTCAAAAGATAAACAGGACCTCAGAAAAAGACCTTGTTCCAGTGTTTGTATTTGAACGCTCCATGGGTGAAGTCTGCCACGCAGCAGAGGCTCCAAAGGGACACCCACACATAATCACCCATGGACAGAGCTTTGCCTCCTGTGAGCAAACCACCATAATGAGCACAGCTCCTCAAATACATATTTGTTTTAAAAAATAAGTGAAACAGAACCATCCCCAAAAAGCCTGAAAATTGATTCCAGTGCAGGCTTTGTTTGGCTCCGGCTTCTGGCACTGATTCCGGAGTTTAATATCTCCGGCAAGTTACTGCTTTATCCCGGGTGCCAAGTTCCAGATCTCTCAAACTGCTCTGGTCCCATCGGTAGGAGAGACATGGTGATGCTTAGCTAATGTTTGTGTCCCTTAGTCCTTTGATATGTTTGTGGATGAAAAGAGCCACAGAAGGACAAATTCATTATTAATAGCAGTGATTAACAGATTAATTGTGGCTCCTTCTAATATTTCTACAGCTACCTCTCTGCAACAGCATCTGAAATTTGTAAGGTTTTTTGCTGAAGTGTTTGGTTAGTTTGGGGTTTGTTTAGTGAAAATATGTATTGGGGGGTTGGGCTTCGCAGAGCTGCCTCTGGAGCCTCTCCTCGTGCTCCAACCTTTTCTTGGAAAAAGAGCATCAAGGGAATCCTACCTGTCTGTTCCACTAGGCAGTGAGGGACAGGGTTTTTTCCTCCAGTTCTTTTTCAGTGTGAAGTTCCCCCTTGAGGTTCAGTCTTCAGTGAGGGTCTAGTTTCACTTGGTCGTAAGAAACATTGTCAGTTCTAGCAAAGTGAGGAGAATTTCTGTGGTGGTGGAAAACTGTTGCACACACTCCTGCATACAAAGTTTGTCCATCCAGAGAGGAAGAACCTGATCCTGTAAAAGCAGCAGGAATTTGTTATGAGATCTGGTGGTACTTAGGATAAATTCCTCTGGTGATTTGTACTGACAAGGGGTCAAGACAGTGTTTTCTGAAAGAAAAGTGAAGTGTTTTGAGGATCATATAATTGTCTTCTACTGTGCAATTAGTTTTGGATACCATTTTGTAAGTGCCACCAACTTTTGGGTATTTGCAAAAGCGTCTGTTAATGAGAAGCGTAGCTTCCAAATAATTTAACAAAGCAGCAATGGCTGTGTGTGGAAGGGTTACTCCCTGCCCCCAGGCAACCAAGCCATCTGTAAATTCAAGCCGTGGACAAAATTCATGGGTCCAGATTTGAGACTTAGTAGGGAAAGTGGTTGCTGCAATAGCAGCATTGACCAGCAGCCTTTGGGTTTGATGTGAGTTCTCAAGATATTTGGCAAACCTTTGATAGTAGTGGAAAAATTCGTGTGGGTGAGTCTAGTTTTTACTGTGAAACTTACAGATGATTCTAGAGATTATTAATTCTGGGGATTTGTTGAAAGAATATATCATCCTGATTTCTGCAAGAAAATGGACCTTCTAAGCTGGAAAACTAATAAGAGGGAATTAATGATACTTATTTGCTAAAGAGCAGAAATAATGGTATTTATTTCTCCTTAAGATTCTTTTAATTTTATTTCTAAGGGAACATAAGTAGTAATAACAACAAACACATAGAATACATTGTGATCTCTGAGAAAAGCATGTCCAACCATCATAAAAAATAGGGATTTTCTTAATTTGTGCTTCTGTTGGGACAGACAAGGACTGCATCATCCCATGTAACAGAATGTATCCAAATGCAGATAGGGCCAGTAAACCCATACATTTCTGCCAACAGAGTTTCTGCTTAAATATCTTTATGGCAAGAAAGAATTCCATCTCACTCCTCAAGTCCTGGAACAAATTGAGGGGTTGGTCTCTAACAGTAATTTTTCAGATGGGGAAATTACCTCAGAATGCCTCAAGAGACTTGGCAGAGGAGGGTTAAGAGGATGCAGGAGAAAAGAAAGAGTACTTGAGCAGGACCAAGGGCTACCTGTTCTACAACTGTAGGGCTGGAGGGGGAAGTTTCAGCATAAAAATACCCCAGCAATTTGCATTTTCAGCTCATGTGCTTGGTGACTTAGTAGCATCTGCCTTTGTGGGGTCTGCTGTACCCGCCTCTGCTTCCCCACCAGACATCTCTTCAAGATTTAGGCAGAAGCTTCTAGTCCATGTAAATCTCTTTTGCACCTACGCTTTGGCAAAGGCTCAGTCATCTGTGAGAAGCATGATCAGAGCCTTGCTCCAAATAAGTGGCAGTGGTGGGACCGTGCTGTTGGGTCTCCTTGTGGGGGGACAGAAGCTTCTACACAAAGCTAAGCTTTACATGGGAGCTGATTTCTAAATACTTAAGTAGTAGACAAGTCTGCATCAGAGTTTACCACACTCTTATTGGCTACAGCAAGGTAGCATTATGAGGAAGATCTATTGTTACTCTTGCCTAGTTGTCACTAATTTCATCTGCATGCCTGTGTCCTTCCAGAGTTGAAGATACCCTTCATATTGTGTACCAGCAAGACTAATTTTACTAACACTTTTTTGCATAAAACCAGCTTCTTTCATTTAAAGTTGTCAGATTTGAAGGTCGGGGAGGGTGGTAGGCAAGCTTAGGTCTTACAGCTTCTCTTACAGAGGTAAGGCTTTCAAAGAGCTCAGGACCAGGTTTCCAGACCTTAGATATGGGATGTGAAACACAGCTGAGATAGCAAAGTGTTGTATGCCAAATCAAGCACCTTATTTGAAATTTAGGCCAGTGCTGAGAATCTATAGGGAAGTTTTGCTCTAAGTGACCATTAAATTTCTACTGCACGTCTGTGAAGGGGATGCGAAAACAGGTTCTTGTCCACTGCTTGAAGTGCTTCATATCCCCACCTTCCTGCTACTCCCTCATTTCCCCACTGCATTTTAATTACTCGACTGGGAAGAATGTGTGCATTGGCATGTGCAAGATTTAGCTGGAGTGTCACACCAGGAGCAGATTTACAAGGGGGCTTTAGGCCTTTCCTAAGCAACCTCAGCCTGTCCTGGGGATGCTGGTGGCACTAGATTTGTCCTCACATACCTGTACTGTCAGTCCACCAATCTCATCAGGTCGTGGTACCCTTTTCCTGCGGCTCACCAATCTCGTGGAGCATCAGCCCTTGGCACAGGGTAGTTTACCATGCTGAAAAAGTTCCCTTGCCAGTATAATTGACTAAATCAACTAGGTTTGCTAGAAGAGCAGCCAGTCTTACCACTGGTATGCCCAGCAGATGCTATTTGAATTAACTGAGAAATAAAGTGATGAAAAATGAAACTAAACAATCTCTTTATTAAAGAAGAATGAGCCAGGCAATATTTGAGCAAGAGCATCTCTTTCCATCTGCTGGGACATGGTAGAGTCAGTGTACACCACAGTGGGCAGTGGATGAAGACAAGTCAGAAAGAAGATTAGGGCAGGAAGGCTGCAATGGGCACAGTCTGCCCCCTTTTCCAGTTCCTTGCTGTGCATCACATCCAAGTCCTGGATGAGAGAGGGGCAAGCACTGAAGGGCATTTCAAAACATACAAGAACACAGATTGAACAGCCCATGAGCAACACAAGGAAAGCACTAAAGGACCAGGGGGAAAAAGGCACCGGCTGCAAAATCAAAAAAAAAAAAAAAAAAAAAAAAAGGCAAACCAAAACAGAAGACTTGAAACCTGGCAGTTTGTTGGCTGAGTGTAGAGCACAAAGTGAGACCAAGCTTGGTTCTTGCTTGCTGATGGGTGCAGAGAAAAGTTTGGGATATGGTCAGGATCAGACTGGGCTTGCACAGAGGCGAAGAATTCATGGAGCCTGACTCACCCCTGGTTCACGCTTCGCACAGTCTGTTCCAGCCTCTGCAGAGGAGGTGCCAGAAGTGCCAGTTCACATGGTTGTGTAATACACTAGAGGGGGCTGAGTTCATCCCAGCAGCTGCCTGCAGTGGCAATGAGGCTTTGCCTGGTGTAAAGAAAGGGCAAGAGGGAAAAAGCAGCCCCCAGGAGAGGGGAAAAAAGTAGAAGTCAAAATGGCAGTGGAGGGGTCACTACTGATGCTGTATGTGACAGCTGCAAGGGTGAGTGAAGTGCACATGGGAGCACTCATACCCTGCAAAAGCATCTCCCATTCTCTAAACAGGATGACAAGAGCAAGTAAGTGCACTTTAATTAGAAACAGTATTAACTATTACTTGCAGCATCTTTTTGCCCAAAAAGCATAAAATTCTTTGCATTTTGGATAGAAACTCCTCCCCAGGGAATCCATATTTTTCATTTTCAGACCTAATGCAGAAACTCTGCTGTTGCAGTTAGCAGGAAAAGATGTTCCCATTCATCATGGATGCTATTTGAGGGGATACAATTGCACATGCAGCTTCACGGAGCTGCAGAGGGTGAAAAACACTGAGTCTAGGCTGCCAGCGCAGTGCCAAGCTGCTGTCTGAGGCAGTGAAAAGATATATTGTGTCTTCTTCAGCTTTTAATACCTGGAGTAGCCAGCAGACCCTGGCAGACCAAGCTGCCATGAAGGGGTCAGCAAGACATAATGAAACATCCATGAGGGAGGAAGCATCCTGGCATTAGACATGCATTTGCACAGGTTTGCAGGGCAGCCAGCTCTTCCATAGCTCACGTTATGTTAGCTGTTTATAAATTATTCCCTGAGTTTTATCACACACGCATATTCATTTTAATGCTTAAATACACATTAAGAATAATTTTCACTAAAGGATGATTCCTAATTCCATCAGGAGCAAAGCTAAGGAAATGATACATGCAAATTTGAGCAGGGGTTGGTACCATTAATCGCTGGCTTGTCTTCCTGGAGGGAACTTGCCAGTCCTGGGTCTGTCAGAGCTTGCAGCCTGGACGGGAGCCTAAAGGCCTTGGATGAAACCCTACCTGCATGCCAAAGGTCCTTAACTCCCCAAACTTGCCACTCCCACACCCAAAGGAAAGTGCTCGAGCTCTCCCGCTTTCCCACAAAGACTAAATCTTTCAATTGCCTCCCACACAAACCAAGGGAAAGGATAGAGCAAAATGCATTTTAATGAGCATTTGAATAATCATCGGGATGAGTACTTTTCACTGACATAGCACCTTTTGTTCGAGCAATTCATAAACATCCATTAAGGCTGACAACTTCCCTGAAGGGTAATTCTTTTTTTTTTAATTCTCGGGAAGTGGAGAGCTGAGATTTGCTGGAGGATAGGGCAGGAAGCTCATGGCGGGGCTGGAAATGGGAACCCCGCGTGCGGGATTTCCTCTCCCCCCTCCATAGGGCTTCCTCTCGGCTTGCTAATCACTGAGCGAGATCTTGATGACCAGATGCTCACAGATAACACAGCTCAAATATTGCTTCCTCTCTGCAAATTGCATGCTGGCTTGGTTCAAAGGCCAAATCCTATTCCACCATCAGCTGGTGGCGGGGATCCCATCGAACATCAGTGCTAGGGAGGCCAAACTGCCAGCATTTGGAAAACAAAGCTAAATAGGTGAAAACTTTTGCAGCCAGACACAGTTTCAGAGCACAGTGTGGTTTAGAGCATTTTCTTTCACTTGAGAAAACTTGGAAAGCTTGAAATGAGACTTCCTAAAGGGCACATCCAGGCATTTTATCCAAAACCACTGGCAAGGCATTTCCCTCCCAGACAGCACGCACGTTCCAGGGTGCAGTGACAATATTTCTTCTCTGACATCGCCAGTTAAAAGGATTTATTTTCAGTAAAATAGAGTACTTCAGTTGTGTGATGGGCAAAAAAAGGTACTCTATAATTAAAAGCGGGATTAGACAGAAAAATGAGATGTTAGGCAGATAATTAGGGAACTATTATAATTAGAATGTGCTTTTAAATCCCCTAGTAGCTTGTATTATGAAAGGGATGTCCTCTGATTAACTAATATTTCCTTTAAGTAGATATTTTTCCTCTTCCTTTTGGACAGGAAAGCTTGAATTGAATGACTTCACCTTAAAAAAATCACAGTTTACTGCAGCATGAGTTTTCCTTGTAACAAGCCAGTTTTGCTCAGGAAAAAAGACATATATTGGGGTTGAAAGTGACAGAGAAGATTTTACCAGTAAGCTTATTAAATTGCTTCTCTCCTCTATTAAATACAATCTTATTTATGGACAGTATTTAGTATTCTTTGTATTGAGCCTTTAAGAGAAATTATTACTGTTAGAGCAGTGATAGCCTTAGATTAAATTTTTATTCATGCAGGTTTTATACAAACGAAACTGCTGCATATTTCTACATGAAGTAGAAAGTTGTGATGGTTTTGAAAGGATGGGGAGCTTCAGTGAGAGCAGTCTGACAGCTGCTGTTGATGAACACAAACCAACAAGCCTCTGGGAAGCTGCTTGTCTCTCCCTGGCTCTTTGGCAGGGAGAAGGGAAGGACAGAGGTCAGTCCCACTTCTTACAGCCCCATAAATCAAGTCAGTACACTTGTAAGTGAGTTAAAACTGGGGGAAATAAGAGGATAAGCTGTTCTTCTCCCCTCACCTGAGCCTTTTCAGGTGTTGGTTTGCAGGGAACTTCTGTGAGAAAGCATCATATGCAAACAGGGAAAAGTGGAAAAGGAAAATAACTTGCTGAAAGTGCAGTCTCCCTCCCCTTTTTTTTTTCTTTTTAAGTCTAAAATTTTAGGAATTGAGAGAGGAGTGAGTGCAAAAGTTCATTTTGATTGCAAAGGCCAAATGTTGCCTCTTATTCATAAAAGTAGGTGGAGAAGGCAGAGGAGGAGACAGCCAAACATCCAGGCCCAGCAGTGATGCATGTTTCTGTATTGCTGTATTTGGACAAACAAGACTCCTGTTCTTTCACCTAAAAACCAAAAAAGCAGATGGAAAATTGCTTTATTCAGGGTCAAGAACCTTGGCATCCATCTGCAGATATAAAGATAACTTACTTAAAAAGCCATTTGTGGTACGTCTGATTCCAGTTTACCGGACATAAAGTTGAGAGAAATGCTCAGAAAAATGATTTGAAATAGCCAAATGGTCAGGGAAAGGATGGAACTAATCCCAGATACAGTACATGAGTCCTGGAGAAAGCAGCCTGAGGAAGACACACCCTGCCTAAGGTTAGAGACCCCCAAGCCTGACGTGGGCATTGATGCATGAGCAGCAAAAGAGGCTGGAATAAGGGTTTCCAGTGTGGTGAGTGGAAAGGGAGTCCCAGCCTACTACTTCTGGGAAGGAAAGATGAGAAGCATCCCTTCAGGGTGTGTTAAGGAACTGTGCATGTGGAAATCATCTCTGAAGCCTCAGAGATCATCAGTGCCCAAACTCTCTCAGGCACTGCCCTGCCACGTCCACCTGCCCAGTAACCAGGGAAAAGCAAGGAAATGCCAGTGATGGGAGAGGCTGAAAAAATATCACCGACTGCCAATGAGACTGAAGGAGGGACCCAGGGGTCCATCCAAACACGGGAAACCCTCAGAGGCAGAGGCGGCCTGGCTTGATGCATGCACCAGTTATGTGGAGAAGCAGCAGCTCTGCTGCCTGGCAGGGCACCATGTGATGCTTTCTGGCCTTTCTCCATGGATCTGACGGACTGGTGGGCACCAGCCCCTCGTTGGGGTCAAAGGGATCAGACAAGAATGGTCTAACAGCAAAGCCTCCTGATTTAATGCTCTTGCTGAAGGAGACGGCCACATCAACAAAATCGTCCCAGGCCCATGTTGCTGAGTATTCGTGGTGACTGTGCAGACTCTGAAAGGAGAAATACCAAGCTGAACTGCAGAGATGCTGGTGCCAGGGTGGATTGGGGTCATCTGATGTCTCCTGACTTCCCAAGCTGAATGCTGGCATCCCAGTCAGGAAACACCCAAACTAAAGGGAGTGAAGGGACTTTCATGATTCAAAGCTGTGGCCTCCTGCCCTATATTTGCAGGATGGAGGTCACAGAGAAATGTGAACTGGTTTTCCTTAATCCTCTGAAAAAATATCTGGGCTTCTCACTCCTGCAGAGCCATTTGGCCTAATGATACCTTCCAGCTCTGCAGTGTCACTCAGCCAAGATGCTGAAGCATTTTAGATGTCTTAATTCATCCTTTCAGCAAATAGCCAAGCCTCTGCACAGCAAAGTGCTCATGTTAACAGTACAGCACAATGGGGAAAATACAGTATAGAAAAATATGATGGGTTTGTGTTTTTTATGTCTTATATAGCAAACACATAAAAACAATCAGGGTTCGGAGAATATTTTTAAAAGCAAAGAGAGTGATTGACAAGGCAGGGAAAATAAATATTACACCCTTGAGAAGGTTAGGGGCATATTATTTTTCCGGTTTTACAGAAGAGAAATGCCAGATCAAAATTACCTTCCCAAGATCACACAGGGTGATCCTGCCACGTTTTCTATTGAGTAGTTCTTACTCAAGGGTTTGTCTGTCTTTGTGCCCAAAGACCTCCTTTAAAGCCTGTTATCCAGTAGTGTAAATTTACAGTGTATTAGCTACTCTATATTTATTCCCCACATAAATATCTCTTCAAAGTGAGCTGCCTCACCCAAAGGCACTTTCAGAAGTGTAAGGCCAGCGATAATGCTGCTAAAAGAATTAACACTGTCCCACATAATTAGCGGTAATTAGTACTGGTTAGGACAGGAGTTAATGCACACTAGTGGACATAAATTCTGCCTTTGTGTCCCTGTGCTGACATAGAGCCAGCCTAGGAATAAGATCCCACTGGGTGAGAAAGTGAAGGGACCAGGTTGATTATCTGATGCCTTGTGATGCTGGAGCTCAAATTATCTTTATTCCAGACCTTTCTTCCCATCATGAAAGCTTGAACCCTCTTTTCGGCAAGAGAATGATTCTACCAGTGATCACAGTGGTATTTGATAACCCATCCTTTCTCTGGGTCTTGGGGGAAAAAGAAAACCTGAGTATTAAGACTTTGACCACTGAGTCAATACAGCCAAATACCTTCAGGGATTGTTCCATAGCTTCCCGCTCTGGGGTTAACTGTTTATGGCAGCAAAACTAAATTACAGGCTCAACAGCAAAGGAAACCAATCGAAAAAAGACAGCATCAAAATAAATTCAGGTTATCCACTCCTGCAGGTGAGAAGCTGGTGGGGTGATGGGTGACTTTGTGTAGGAAGGAGTAGGGTGGCGTGTGTACAAGTGCCAATGCACATCTGGCACACACGTGGATTCAGGACACCACGGCAAACCGCTTGGGAAATGGTTGGGAAGTGAAGAACTGAGCACATAGAGAAGGTACTTCCCTAACGCTTCAAATATATTTTATTTCAAACTGTTTGCCACAGCTTGTCTGAGGTTGGAACAGTCCTCCTTGTGGAAGGACTTGAAGTTTTAAAGAAAATATGGGTTACAGAAAGTCACCTGGCTGCAAAAACTCTCATCCTTCTTTCCTTCCTTCCTTCTTTCCCTTGAAGATGATTTGACATAGCTATCAATAGTTACACGTACTTGAAAGGGAAAAACTTAGTAAAGTGGAGGTTAATCTTTTGGGCTGAAACCCTTCATTTCTACACTGGATGACTGCTGTCCTTATTGGGTTCAGGAAAACAACTTCGCAAACACATGCAGAGTCTCAAGATATAATCACAAAGAAAAATGAACTTTTCTAACATAGAGGCTGCCCACTTCAGCTCCTTGGAACAGCCATTGAGAGCCAGATTTTCTTGGGGGTTGAAGGATGTGTTGGCTGAATTGCCATAGGTGCTGAGCCTGAGTCTGATTTCCAGCATCACTGAGATCCATCTGCTTCTACTGTCTGCACCCAGACCTGCTGGAGCTGAACACTATTCATGATCAGGGCCCAGCTGGTCTCTAGAAAAAGGCCTTTTCCAAGCATAAAAATGATTTGAAGCATGATTTTAAATTCACTTTCTAAAATACAGAGATAAACCCCTGTATGGATACTTACTTTGAATTAACCAGATCTTACATCGATTTTGATGATGAGGGATTCATTTGAGCTAAACAAACAAAATCCTCATAAATTTAATTTTTAATTTTTTTTTTTTTTTTTTAATTCTGGGTTTACCTTAGCTAGATTAAGGATTCAACTGAAGTTAAAACCAGCATGTTTTTATGTCAGCTAGTTTTGTCTAGAAACCTGTGGATCTGTTTGAGCCAGCTCATTGGGCACTTGTAAATGAATTTCATGTTGATCAAAAGGGCAGTGTGATTCTCAGCCCGCTGGAGAGGGACCCCCGGGGTGACGTCAGCCAAGGGAAGAGTCACCAACAGTGGCAAATGTGTCACAGAAGAACTTCAAAGCAGGATCCACAGGCAACCTTGGCTAGGAGCAGGGAACAGATCCAAGGGAAACCATGAGGCAGGCTGGCTTGGCATCCTAAACAAAATCTATATTAAGAGACAGGCAGGTAAGAAGAACTTATGAAAAGCACTGGAAAGTGGAAAGAGGGAATGGAATAAACTACATGCCCAGAGCAGCAAGTGGTCCTGTGATGGAGTTTCTTAGGAGGTCTCTTACTTGAAACACTGAGGGTTTTTAACATGTTTATGAGGTAGGGTTCCTCGGAGAGTTAGTGGTTGTTTGTGATGGTCTTGGAGTGTGTTTGAAGGAACACACAAACCCATCGGGCAGTGAGAAAGCAATCAGTCGAGGTGAAAACCCTCTGTGGGACATAGCAGAGCAGCAGGGCAGAGCAGAACACCAAGCAAGGAATGTGTGTCAAGCCACATTTTATATTCTTGATGCCAACACTGCCATTTTTGGGGAGTGGGATATGGCACATAGCTCTGGGAGGAGCCACCTGAGACAAGAAGGCAAGAGATCCTTTTGAGTGGTCCCTCATGGAGGAGCCTGGCCCTGCATCCCAAAGGCCAGAAGAAATGAGATGGTTACCTGCCTCCTGACCCAACAAGGACAATGAAGGTGACATAAGAATGTCTAGTGAAGTGCTGCTGCTGGATCTCAGCCTACATGAAGCCAGTAAGGAAATATTTGGGATAATTGCAGCTCTTCCGAAAAAAATGTGAAGACAACTGCAAAGATAGGCAACTGCTGTAAAAGCCTCTAGTGTGGAGACACTCAGAAAGAGAAAGCATATTGCTCACAAGTTTGTCACACCAGTAGGGAGGGAGGAGGAGGTGGCATTCCCAGGTGTGGAAACCCAGGGCAGAAAGCCACCAGCCCCTCAAGTTCAGTGAGGCAGAGCAGAATTTGAACTGTGTGGGGAAGTCAGAGGGTGGAGCTTTCCCCTAAGTTATAGACCCAACATGTGCTTCTAATAGAGAAACTAAAGCAGAAGCTAGAGTTACTGCAAGGCTGAGTGTACTAATGAATCAAATTGTCTCTACACGACTTCAAAGGCTTTGGGAAGAAGCAAGAATAACTAGAAATGTAACACTAATGGTAAGGACGATGTGGCTGGCACTGGTTAAACACAGCAAGGGTCTGTTTGTCAGCGGAGAGGCGAACTGTGTATGGAAAAGGATGGAAAAAGAGTGAATCTGCTGGTGCTGATGTACAGCAGAGGAGAGGGAACAGCTGTGTCTTCAAGTCTGGTGAGAATAAATGCAAGCCAGAATGGGCTTGGTACAACAATGAGGTGAGCAGCACAGTAATAAAATTTGAAAGGAACCCAAGTAAGAAGCATTTCAAATAGTAACGAAGACAAGGAAAATAATAGAAAGGGTCACAACTGATCAGCAATGCAGACAACCATAATAAACTTCAACTTGGAAACATAAAAGGAAAAATATGATCTTGGATGATATTGGAAAAATGATTTAAAGTGAGGTATTCTGGAGTGGGGAGAGATCTGGGTAAGGCCCAAAGTTTCTAAGTTAATGAACAGAGGGGTGGGAACAGCTTGTCTTCCAGCAGAGGCCCAAGAGGCAAAGCATCTCGCCTTTGCTTCCTGCACCATCACATTTTCTTGCTTGAGGCCCTTGAAAACTTTCTGTGTTTCAAGTGCTCTGCCATGGAATGAGGATTTCCTGTCAAGCACACATGCTCATAAGATGTTCAGCTACTACACTGGCACACCCTACACCACGAGTTGTCACATATTATTTGGGTGAGTGGTCCCGTTTCAGGGGATGCACTTGAGGTAGGTCAAACTGAAAGGGGTGGTAGAAATGGAAAGGGGAACTGAAATGGTAGATGGTTTAGTGCATCTACATGGTATCTCATAAACTTGACTCTTTTTTGATCATGTTTGCATCTGTAGAGTCACGAAGTAGTGTTTTGAGGCAAGAAGAGGGATGATGCAAAGAATTCAGATTCCCCAAAATCCCCCAGGGTCTGCTTGGGTGGATAGAGCCTGCTGACATGCTTTAATTGGCTCCACCACCACGGAGGGATTCAGAGCTACTCTGGTCATGTCCATGTGTGCTGTGATGCATATCTGCCTTCAGATACAACCCTTTTCAAAAGGTGACTGAGGCACTTAATCCCAGTGACTGGCAGTGAGAATTGGCTGGTAGGCAACTCCTAACGTGGGGTTTAATGTCCACATTTGCTCAAGATGGTTTATATCTCATGCAGAAATTAAGTGCCAAATTTTCCATGGACTGTGGTCACTGTTGTGTTGAAAGAAAAAACAAAATATCTTTGGAATTCTGAACTGAAAAGTTGAATGTGGGATAGTCCTCCTCAAAGCCCTCTTAGCTAGAAGAGAGAGTACTTATTTGATCTAAACTCTGCTAAAAAAGGAAATAGCATTGCAGGAGAGCTGAGTTGATGATTCTATGAGATGTTTCTTTGGTTCCATGTAAAAAGTACTTCCTTCCAGAGTCCGGGTGTCTATCTGATTTCATGTCTTATTCCCACAAGTAAGTTGAGGATAAGAGCAGGAAAGCATTTCTTTATAGTGTAATCACAGCTTTTCAAGCAAAGTTAGTATCCTTGAGGTAAAAAAAAAAACTGCTCTAGTGGGGTAAGCTGGAAGCAAACATTCTCTTGGTAAATCTTGGTGGGTTATTCTGACTGGAGTTTCCTCTTGACACCAGCAGATCCCAGCAGATCTTTTATATGACCCCTTTAACCAAGCCACAGAGAGTGACTGTTCAGCATCATGTCATTATGAAGGATGCTCGGAATCCCCGGACCACTGGAGTTTCCGATCTGAAAGCGGTGCCTGGGCCTGGCTCGGTCCCTGTGCCTCTCTGTCCCCTCCCTGCATACCTGCAAGGCCGGCGTGGAGCATTCAGGGGCCAAGCCAGGATGTGGGGTTGCCCCCACCATGGCTGGAGGGCTGTGGAGGAGATGCTGCTGTTGCTGCCTTGTGGGAGGCCCAGGGCTCGGGAGGCAGCTCCTGGCTCTGGGGCCCCTCCGAGGGGATGCTTGCTCTGCTCGGAGGGAAGTGCAGCTTTCACTGCCTCCCTCCCCGACTCCCCTCCTTCTCTCCTTGACGTTTTTCCCCCCTTCCCTGCCTGCTTCTCACAGCTGCTGCCTCAGGGACCCAGCTTTGGCGAGGGAAGAGGCCACCTTCCCCTCCAAGGCTCAAGGGCGAGGGCAGCTTCCTCTGCAGGATGGAGAGGGGCAGCGGTGGAATGAACACACCTATCCTTGCAGGCACAGCCCAGCTTTCTGCTTGGGGGCTGATGTGGCTTGTGGGGCACCGCTGTGAGTGGGGAGGTGTAGGGAAAGGGGAGTGCCACGTTCGAGTGCCTCTCCTCTAAGGGAGGTTTTAAAAATGGTTAACGAGGAGGGTTTTTCCTCAGTTGTCCTTAGAGCAATCCTTCATTGTGCATGCACACACACGTACCCATAGAGGCTTTTCTCACAGCCGTCAGAGCTGGCCAAAAATTGTCCAAGAGAGCTCAGAGAGACACAAACATCCATGCACTCACCTTTCAGCCCCCGAAGTGAATGACAGCCACCCATCCTGCTGTCACCCACGCCACTACAGATCCTCGCTGCTTCCCTGCACTCGTGTGCACCAAATTGGATCCAAACTGCTTAGAGATGATCCACTTGTGCCCAAAGAAACGCTACAAAACGAAGGAGTACGAGCGACTGGAAGCTCTTCTGCAGCTCCCCCCACCCCCGCATTTGTTTTCTTTTTTCTTTCTTGCCGATGGGTTTGTTTGCGGGTGGAAGAGAGAGATGTTTAAATAGCTCCGCAGATCCATTTAGTAAAGTCAATATGCAATTATGCAAAAGCCCGTGATAATACACCCCCAGATGCAGATAGCAGCGGTCGGAGCGGTCCTGGGGGGACCGCGGGCAGCTGGTGCCTCTCGGGGTGGGTTTGCAGGGACCCTGGCATGCTCCCCTGCCTCCCAAACCCCTCGCAGCCCAGCACAGGTCGGTGCCCGGTGCCGTCGGGCTGGCGGGGCTGGGGATCCCGGGCACGCCCCGAGCCCCGTCCCGCACCGCGCTGCCGGGCACAGGGCTTTGCTCCTTATTTTCCTTCGTTTTTCTAATTTATAAAGCGTAATTGACTTGCACCCAATTTTTCCTAGATGGTATCGTTTGCGAGAAGCTCCCTCCGAGAGTTCCGAGCCTGCATAGAGCCCCGGGTTCCCTCCATCCCACCGGGCTGAACAGCCTCGGATCCCGCTCTGATGAATGCCCATCCTCTGCGATCGGCATCAGAGGCACGCCGAAATAGTGCCGGAACGGGCTCATTAGCCGAGCTGTAGATGGACTTAGATAATAAGAATGGAGCAATAGTGAAAATTAGTTTGGAGGAAAACATCAAATCGAAAAGCTCTGTCAAAACTCGGCTTTGCTCTTGTTCAACTGAGGTACTGTCAGACACCAATATTCAATTCTATGTCGCTTCAAATTGAGGTTTTGGTTTGTTACTCGCTAATTTGCTTCTTGTACAATGCTGCAAGTATTTTCAGACTCATTTGAAAGGGTAAAATACTTCGTTCAACTTTTTAGAAGAGTGGCCTTAGACTTCTTACACCAGGGACATGCAATCATTTAATTTCTGTACACTGAGGAAAGTATTCGTAATACCTTCTTGATAAAAATAAAATAAAATAAAACCAGAAAGATCAGGCAAGTTGTTATTTCCTTTAAAGACAGCAATTTTGCCTGCAGAGATGAACTGGGAGCTGAATTTAGCCCAGCAGAAGTGGGAAAAGTCTCCAGAATAAAAGAAAAAGTATCGAATATTTTAGGCTAATGTCACCCTCTGTTGAACTCTGGCAAGTGTCTCTGAAGGCAAAGAGCTGTCGGAGCTGGTCTGCTACAAGTGGCAGGAGGGCTTGCTTATACTTTCATTTAACCTATTAAAAAAAAATCCCCACTATTGTTCAGCTACGTGGGTGTCTCCGGCTTCTCAGGCTACGTGCGGGCAAATGTGCGGACTGAGAAAAAGCGCGTAGAGGTCTTTGCTTTGGAGCACTCCTCAGAGTTCACGTAGACCACTAGATTTTTATCTGCTGACACTGTCTGGAAATATGACAGAGGCTTTGCATTTCACAGCCCTTCTGCGGCTCTCGCCTTGCAGAAGTCAAGGGGTTTTTTAAAAGTTTGGGGGTTGGGTTTGTTGTTTTGGTTTTTTTTAACAAAAACAAAAAAAAATTTCCCCTCTTTTTTCACTCTCTTGTTGTGCTTTGTCTTTTTGAGGAGAGCATCCCAGGCGCCACGGTAGCGGAGAACCAAGCGGGCAGGGAGAGGAGAGAGGGGAATTACCCAGCTAGGCTGCATCTGCCGGGGAGCACCCGCGGCTCGGGCACGGGCAAAGGTTCGGGAACTTAAAACAGCAACGTCATTGCTTCCTCTAATCCGAGACTAACGCTGGGCCGGCGTAAACTCCCCTCCTGCTGCTCCACCGAGGAGTAGCATCAAGGCGATTGCCTCCGCTGCCCTCCGAGAGCACCATCGGGGTGGGAGCTGCCCAGATTGGGATCTCCCTCTGCCCACAGGCTGCAGCCGGCTGGAGGCAGAGGGTAGAAGTTTTTAAACCATTCGCAAATATTTTCCCCTCGCCTCCCCTTTTATTATTATTTTTTTTTAATCCCCCTTTCCTACATATTTAACTAATGTCCAACTGCCTCGCACGGGTAAACTCAAACCATCTTTAGCATATCATTGCTCCACGCTCTGCAGTCAATAAAACCCTAAACACTTAAAAGTGGGGTTTTTATACAGTTATACAGGTGTAACGGAAGGAAAAAATAAGCGTCTCCGTGGCTTTTCTGTCTGGGGTCGCTTTTCTTCTTATACTGAGCAGCTGGGCGTCTCTGACCCCTCCAAATTGCCGAAAACTGGACTTTTCTCTCGCAGAAAGTTTGGAAGCGTTTCTGGCTGTAGTTTTCCCGTCTCCCAGTAGACGGCACAACAGCTCAATCCTTGGGATGCAGAACAGCCCAGCGGCTTTTTCATTTTTTTCCTTTTTTTTTTTTTTTTTTTTTTTTTTTTTAGTCAAGCAGCCACAGTTTCATCCAGCAATTTCTGTTATTGTTATTATTGTTTAATTCAACGAGAAGTGTAGGAATATCGACGGGAAAAAAAAGAGAGTTTGGCATAGGCAGGGAGTACAGAAGTGCCGGGGGGCGGATGGGCTAAAAGCAGGGATCGTCGCGAACCCCGCCGCGACGGGGTGTTTCCAAATTAGCCCAAATGAACTTGTAGAGCCTAAATCGTGTAAGAAAAAAAACCAACAACACGACGTTGTTGCCGGCTCAAGGGTTGTTCTACGGATTTTAGGTTGAAATTGTCTATCTGTAGTGTGAAATAGGAAGGGCAAGCCTCAGGTCGGCTCTGCGCTGCCTTGCCCGGGCTACCCCGAAGTGCCACCGCGGGGAAAACCTGGCAGCCGTCGCAACTTTTGTCCCTGAAAGACTGTTTTTGTGTGCGGGTGCCTTCAGTCACACCGCCGGCACTGCTGTCACCGTTGAAGCCTCAAAAATCCCGGCCGATAACTCATTTCCCAGTCAATTTTATTTAAGAAAAAAAGAAATATATATATTATAGCGCTGTTCAGAAACTTTTAAGACAAGGAGTAAATTTTATTAGGAAATATTTTATGAAAGCCGTCCGTTGAATTAATCAAACCCCTCCATAACTTCTGCAAGCGTCAGGGCCGGCCGTGGGGGGAGCGGGCAA
>VZTJ01004970.1:369527-384527 GCA_013397795.1 Orthonyx spaldingii
TTTTTTTTTTTTAACCTCTGTCATAATGTAGGTACACGAATTATGTGACAATTTCTGCCACCGGTATATTAGCTGTTTGAAAGGAAAAATGCCTATCGATTTGGTCATAGACGATAGAGAGGGCGGATCAAAATCGGACAGTGAAGACATAACAAGATCAGCAAATCTAACGGATCAGGTATGATCTTGCCAACGTCGCACACGCTAAAATTTGTATGCAGATCGCTTGCTGGGTCACTACGCCTCCTTTTATTATTTGCATATGATTAAGTCCCTTTTAGATAAATTTCCATCGAAATGAAAATTTTTGAATAATGTGGCTATTATTGCTTCATTAAGGCTTGCTCCTGGATTCGACCTGGCGAGATGAGCTTGTAAAAGCATCGCCTGCAAACTCGACCTGTTTCTTGTCGCTTTTAATTTTTGTCTTTATTTTATTTACCCTTTCCAATAATAGAAGTGGTGTCTGTGAATCAGGGGCTTCTTGGTAGCTTAGGGAAGGAAGGGCTGGAGTCGTTGACCAAAATAATGATAAAATCCGAGATAGGTGGTCCAGAGAAGACAGAGAGGGTTTGAAATCTAGCAAATACTGGCTATTTTCTTCCCGTCTCTACGGTTCATTAGTCCGTCTTGTCAGTTTTCCTTGGCCGAACGCTTTTAGACTTGAGTGAACATTGCTTTGTGCACGCCTGCCTGCTGCAAATGCACCCATTTTATTTTACTTAATAGAAAAAAAAGAGGGAGAAAATAAAATGGGGTTCAGGTTTTAATTTATTTTCCTTGATCTTTCAAGTTTTCAAGCCCTCTCTTTGAAAAATAAATACAGTCAAAGCCAAAGCCAAGCCAGCAGAGCCTCGCGTGGCTGTGACGGTTGTCCAGGTTTTGTTTGGGATGGTTCAGACCTTTAATGTCGGCTGCAGCCGGGTGGGAAATGCGAGTGAGCTGAGTGGGGAGAGCTGGCTGTCCCCTCTCCCTTCCCTCCTCCTCCCACTGGGCGCAGACTGGGATCCTTTCCTTTTCATGGGAGCGTTTGGGGCTAATGCGGGAGGTGCCTAGGTCTAAATTAAGCTCCTGGATGGTGGTAGTGACCAAGATGTGACTTCTGTTCGAGTCGGGTGAAACGGTGGGGTTTTCGTGGTCCGTTTGTTTGTCTGAACCGAGGGGCTGCAGCGCCTTGCCTGTGAGAGAGGGGACCTCGAGCACACCCACAAAAAATAAATCCCTGGTTAAACCCCTCAAGTTATTTCTTCTTTATGATCAGCTACGTAAATACAGTGTTAGGAGTGATCTGCTCCTGACTCTGGAGGTTTCCTTTTGTTCAAGCAAGGCGCAGCCAAGCAGACAGGAGTTTCCTCAGCTGCTTTGCTGTTATCACTGGCACTGTCAGCTGGGAGTTATTTTATAGATCACCGACATGAAGGTGCATTGCATTGCAGTGTGGGCAGTATCTGAAATATTTTCTCCTATCTGCCAAAGGCTATCGGGTAGTGTCGTGACAGGGGAGGCAGGCTTGAAGGAAGGCATGAACTTTTAAAAAGGCGTTTGTGTGCACATAGGTAGGTTGTTTCAAAGGGATTTTTTTTTTTTTTCCCCAGCCAGTGTTGCCGTGCAGGGGAAGAGCTTGGCAGAGCGGGTGCAGGGTGGTGCGGCAGGGAGGTTCCCGGGGCTGGTGAGGATGCTCCGGGGAAACGCCGGCCCCGCGCAGCGCCTGGGAGCGAGGGGAACCCTGCAGCCAGGGTCTAGCTGAGGGAAGCTCGGCTCGCTGCTGTTGAATAAAAATTGTAATCCGACAAGTCTAACTAGAAAATGGGTTTCTAAAAGCTCTGGAGTGCTGGGTACATAAAGCTATTTGAGCAAATTACAAGAATCGCTCAGGGGCACGAATGAAATCAACACTTTAATTGCCTCCAAAATGAAGATTTATACCCCATTTTCCCAACGAATCATTATTTTATTAAAGTGAAAGCTAAAGAAATGAAGCTACACTTTTGGGGTTGTCGGGGTTGGTGTGTTTCTCCACCACCCCGCGCCCCGCTTTTTGTCGCTCGGAGCGCGGACATTGCGCGCCCGGCACCGTCCCCTCTCCCGCTGCGCGGGCTCGGCCCCGGCACCCCCGAACTATGCGAGCGCTGCCCCAGCCGCGCCCGGGGCGCTCCGGCTCCGCTCCGGGCACCCACCCCTCCGCACCCGCGGAGCTGCGCGGGGAGCGCGGCTTTGCTTTCCTCGCTGAAGGGGAAAGGCACAAAAACGCGCTTTTCCACCCCGCTCCCCGCCGGGCGATGAGGCAGCGGATCAAACCCGCGGAGAGCGGGCGGGGGTTGCGCGCGGGGGGGGTCGCTGGGGGATGCGCAGTGTCCCGCGCCCGCCGGTGAACTGCGGTGCCAAGCCCGGCCCCGGCGCGGCCGGCACTATCGGGGCCCTAATGGTTCAATAATAAGGTGTTGAGTGCTGGTCGCCGGGGCGGCTAATTAGGATGTGACTGCGCGGGGCGCGTTTATGGCTGCGCGGCCCGGGGATGCGCGGGCGCGCAGGGCCGGGCGGTGGGAGCCAGGGGCTGGCTCCGGGCGTGGGACCCCCCGCCTGCCCAGGGCTCTGCTTGGGAGAGTAGTAAAAGAGTAAGTATGTAAAAGCTTTTATTATGGATTTAATTACATTTTCTTATATTGTGGTAGTAAAGGTTACAGTTAACAGGGTGGTTTTTTTCTTTTAATTTATTGGTTTCCCCTTATTTATTCTTTCCCTATAGGCCCCTCAAAGCCAGTGCCTTTAAGTCCCCCCGGTTAATGGAAAGCAATGACACTAATGCTAGATTTTGCAAAGTAAAGCCCTATAACACTAACCATTGTTCAGTGATTTAACCAGCTCAGTGGCACTAGGTCACTAAAATAGCATCCTTCTCCGACGGACTCGACCCCGCTGCCTGCCAGGGTGAGACCTGCGGAGTTGGTGTTTACCCTCATGGCTCCACAAGTACAAGGCAGGAGTTTGGATTTTTGCTGGGCATAGTTGAACTCGAAATCATCCAGGTCCCAGGACTTTAAAAAACCTAGCTGAGGAATGGCAGCCATCCTCAAAAATTTCAAAATAAACCTTTTTTAATCATTAGCTTTTCAAACATTTGCATGTTTAAATTTTCAAATGTTTGTCAGAGCCCGGAAAGATTTAGAACACAGCTGTTGTGTGATGTGTCTGGGAAAACTCCCTCTGATGAAAAAAACAAAAGCCCAAAGACTGCCTGTAGTCCGACAGCAGAAATTCAGTTTTGTAGGTAGTCGTGAACTGTTACTGTGGGGCTGTTTGCTTGAAGCCACATCGGCTTGTCACCCAGGTGCTCTGGTCCGAACCGTAAAATTCTCCCACAAGAGCACGTCTACAGAAAGCCTTGAGAAAGTCCTGTAAGGAAAACATGGTACAAAGTAGCCACCACATCCAAATAAAGTGCATTAGGTGATAGATTTTATAGGGACAGAACAGTGTTTTTCTTACTGAAAATAAACTTGTTGAGCACATCCACAGTAGCATTGCTTGACAAAAATTACAATTTAATAATGCACAAGCCAATTATAGATGCAGAAACTTTTAAAGGCAAATCGGCAAAGAGCCAAATTCCTATAGGAACTATGAGGGAAATGATCAAAAAATGAACATGAAATAAGACTTCCTGCAAGAAGGTCCATAATTCAACATTATTTGACTCCACTGTCAAGGAAATTGTTGTAGGATAGTAAACCGATACTAGAGTCTCAGTCATTTTTGTTACAGTCTTAAATGTTTGCAACTGTGGCGTTTTAGATGGCCCTACTTGGGTGATAATATATCACATACATACACACAATGTATATAATAAAGCAACACCTCTATTTATGTTGCAATAGATTTTATTTTAATGTGTGCAGTTGCAGAGTTGCTCTAACAAAAATGCGGATAGACAGCAGCTTTTTTTTTTTTTAAATGGAAAAATTACTTAAAATATGTTCTTTACAAAGAAAGAATCATAAACTGGAATCCAATATAAAGCATAGCTAAAGGTGGTAGAGTTGTTCAGGGCATCGACCAGTTACGACTAGACTTAACTTTCCCAAATTCTCAAATATATTAGCTATACCTTGTAGCCAATACAAAAATAATGCCTTAGGGGAAAATTACTGAGAAATACTATTTTACTTGGGGACTTCTTCGCAGGTAGTTTCAAACCATGTATGGTTTTAAAGAGGAGAGATAAGAATATTGCTGCCTTTAGGATATGTGCTCCCATATTGGAGGAACAGGCATCAAAATAATAGATGTGGTGCAGAGGGTACAAGGTAGAATTCATTTCTGCGTAATAAAAGAGTTACAGTGAAGTAGGACTCTGAGGAGGACCAATAAAGTAATGTTTAAAAGACTCGAAATTTAATTTTCTTCTTCTGACTTTGTCACTTTGAGCCAGTGAATCCTTTTTTTGTTTGCTTTCGAGTAATTTTTATTATTTTTGCTGTGATATTTAGAAGCTGTTACCATGCTCCAGTTTGGCAGGCTGTTTAATGTGAAGATAGGATATGTTAATTTCTGTTCTGGACATGTTTTCATCTGATACATCGCGGCTGAAATTGTATTAGCAAAATAAGATTTTCTTTGCTCTCCATTTCTTTAAGCGAGTAAATACGTTGTTGAGAAGACATAAGATTGAATATATTTTCTTTAGTTTATTATTTCAATTCATGAATCTTTGGGGTTCTTTTTTGCTTTTTAATAATTCAAGAGCCCAAAAGCGGCCATCCTTACAGCTGGGTGTAAGATTTGCTGCCCTCCCTAAGTTGCATGCTCAGGCCTAATTTCCATGTAAAGTGTTCCCAACTGAAGTTAGCTCTTATTGCAAAGGATAGTTTCATTCCCAGATTTTTGGGGAATTCTTTTCAACGTCATACCTGACAGAGCTGAGTTTAAACCCCAGTTAGCCTCGGAATTGATCCTAAACATTTGCGAGTGTGTCCCAAGGTGTTCCTGTAAGCCAGATTTTGCTGCGTCTGCCTTATGGACTGTAGATTGTTATTTTGGGGCAACTTGGAGATCTGAAAGTTATGAAAAAATGAGTTTTACCCTAAGTTTAACCTTTATGGCTGAGGGTTTGAGTCTTCCATGGCTGCTGGTCCACAGGTAACAATAAAGGTAATGGTCTCTGCATGCGGAAGGGTTGCTACAGCCCCGCGTGGGCAATGTTAGACCTTAAAAGAATCAGATTATATCACACTCGATCAAAATGAGTAAGTGTACGTCGTGCTGATAAATACTACTTTAAAAAGCAGCAAAAATCTGGCACAGCTTCTTTAAATTAGGGAATCTTTCTTTTGTTTTGTTTTGCATTTCTGCATTTGGGGTTTTTTGGTCACGTGAGCATGCAGTTAGGATCTATCTTGTGTAATCTAAACAAGTTTAAGAAAATAAAGAGGAGAGTTGTTTCTGGTCAGGAGCGTTTTTGAAGGTTTCTGGAATTGTTTTCTGATGAAAATTGTGCGAGAGAAGGAGGGACCGGGGTGCGCTGCAGTGTCACCTCATGTCCTTGGTGTGTTACCTTCTTCTCCGCATGCTCTGTTTCTCAGAGCAGGCTTTGACTTACACGGCAAATTTGGAATAATTAGTGGTTATATTTTTATTTTTTCCTGCAGTTGCAGCAGTATTTGGAGAGGGTAGCTCTAAGAGAGCACACATTTTGTGTTTGGACTTCTCTGAGTGTATTTCCGCCCCTGATTAATGGCTCGGGATCTAACCCACGGCCGATACTCCGTAACACGTCCTGAGGACAACTTGTCAGCAGTTGCTTCAGCTCTTCTTTGGCCTGCTTAGGGTGGTTGCCTTTTCACTTTCACTACCTTCAAAAGGCAAAAATAAGAGATGAAACCTGCAGCATAGGTGAGAGCAGAATCCCATCAGGCCAGTGTCCTCAGGATTCCTTTTTTTAATTTAGATGAGATCGCTGGAAAGCTCGGAAAGCTTCAGTCCCTCAGTAGCGGTGGGGGCTTGGTCTCTGCTAGCAAGAGGACTGCTGGCACAGGGGAACCCCATCGCCCCTGAGGTCTCAACTCCTTTGAGTTGCCTCTGTGGTTGCTGCCTTTGTGGGTTCATTTATTTATGTTTGGGAGTATATATCCAAGAGGTGAAGAGCAACGTGAAGATTTCAGACTTATGTGAGTTGTTGTGTGTATGAAAGCAATAGCACAGGCAGCAAGTGGTTTCTGGGGGTTATTACATTTTGGAAGAGGGAGTTTGAGATGCGTCGGTAGATGTCTGGGCAAATGTTGAAAATTTAAATGTTGGTAAGGTGAATTTAAAAAAATCCCTGAGTTTGTCCTATAGGCAAAGGGTCTGTTTGCAATTTAAGAAACGAAAGAGATTTAAGTTATAATACAGAGACTATCTTTTCTTATGAACTTGCAGGGCATACGGAAGGTAGGATGGATTTTTGTCCAAGTTTGGCCTCTTTTGTTGGCAGCAGGATGGGCTGCTGAAAGTCATGGTGTCTTCTTGTTTTGCAAATGGTTTTTATTTTGCAAGCATCTTCAAATCCAGGCCAGGCGCCCCGTTGAAGCAATGTTTCCCCCCCCCGCCCCTGTCAGAGGTTTTACGTTAGTCATCCATGAGTTTTGGGGATCAATAAAGGGATAACTGTGAAAGGCAATGTCCCATAACACACGGGGAGCGGGATGAGTTGATCTAATGTTCCCTGCCTGGCCTCAAAACTCGATGAATCTCTGGGTTTGTCCACACAAGGACACTCAGGAGAGGTAAGACAAATTGATTGGGTGTAAAATTAAAGTGCATTAGTTAAAGTGCATTGCACTATTGTGTGGATGCTCTCATTCAGAAGTAAAGTGGCCTTAGTTCACTTTAGCCTAATCCCCTTTGGAGTAGGCCACTTTTCTTTTGAATGAGAACATCCACATTAACTTTTAGTTAATTCGTCTTTCCCGAGAGTCCTGGCGGCCTCGTGCCCGCCGCTGCTGAGAGGTTCGGCCGGCCGGGCGCTGGCTCCCCGCGAGCTTTAGGTAAGCTTTTCATTAGGCATATTTCATCTCCACAGCAGCGCTTACCCGCTGGCGCCCGTCATCGCCCCGGCCAGGCTCCGCGCCCTCCTCTCCTCCTGCTCCTGCTGCTCAAGAGCGATATTGTTTTTAACGCTGCCTGGGGAAAAAAATGGAAAGTTTTATGGTGGCAGGGATTTGGGAAAGGATCCGGCCGAGGTGGTGGGGATGGGCTCAGCCAGGCTATGAGGCGGGGGAGAGCTGCCTGCACCCTGTCTGCGGGGGCCGTGCTTTGGGCATTGCATTTCCCAGGCGAATTGGGCATCGGGCTGCTCCTGGTATCAGTCCTACTCCCAATAATCTGAGCATTTATTTTGCGATGGTGGGATCCTCATATGCTCCCTGCATAGATAGTTTCTTCCCTGTCCACAGGCAAGTCATTTTTTAAAGACAATGAGGAAATCTATATTAACTTTGTTCAGCTGATATTTCCAATAAGAAAGCCAAGATTGAATATTAGCCTGTAAGAGAGCTAATTTACCTGGTGGAAAAAAGTAGTGGTAAGATAGTTTTGGAGCTGTTTTATATTCTTACTTGAAGTTCACTGAATCTGAGTTTGTGTTGGAGATATTTTCAGGTGTCTTCTTGAGCTTATAAGTAACCTATTTATTTACTTTTTACAGACTAGGCCATGTGTGCATATGCTGTTCCATGTCACACGCTTGCCATTGCCTCTTTCATTCATAATAAAATTTACAAGGCTTCTTGCATTAGTAAGCAATTTGCTATTGGAGGCTTTCCTAGAAATACAGAATTCTATTCCACCAAAGTATTGTGTTTCCTCTTCAATCAGTACTGAGGTGAGCTATTTTCTCAAGGACTCTCCAGGCACCTATATGATATTCCCACTTGGGCAGATGATCTCCAAAACTGCATTACCTGCTTCTTCATTCTGAAGAGCCATTGCAGTAAATTAAAATTCTCATATTAGCATCACCGGACTTTTAATTTGGCCGGTTATTTTTGTTTGCAGTATGGCCTTTTCTTTTTCTTCTGTTTTTTGTTTGTTTATGTTTTTTTAATACAAAGCAAATATGCATCCAGACCTTCTTTGCTGAAGTAAACTGGCTGAAGTAAACAATAAGAGGGGTAATTATTTGCTTTAAAGAACTGCCTGTTTTCACTTCAGAAATACGGACCCAGAGTAAAGCAACAGCTGATGCCATCACAGGCAGTGTACTGTATTCAAACAGCTGTACAAAATGCAAAGCTGTGGTATTAATCCTGCCATTCACAGTTTATTTAAGTTTTTCAAGCTTCTCTCATATGGGCATGGCATCAATGCCTAATTATGCCTCCATTAGGGTTACTGGGCCCTTAATACAGAAAATTATTGTATTTAAACTTCGGAAAGCTGCATTGATGTAATATAAGATTCTTGCAGCTGGCACATGTTCAGGCAAGGCAAACATTACCTTGTAATTTTCTTTTCATTCATTTGGCCTTTAGGGCTTGGTCCAGTTTTGTTCCTGAGGTCAGACCATCGCTGGTGTTTTTAACTCTGGCTTTAAATAGCTCCATGTAAGTCTGCATAGCTCTCAGGAGAAGGGAGAGTAAGAGCAGATTAAAAACCCCGTGGCTTTTTCAGGGTGCAAGGCCACAAGTGTCTGTGCAAATAGAAATGGTAGAACCGATTGTCTCATGGGTGTTTTGCCCTGCACTGAACCCGGGTCAGCTCTTAGCGCAAGCTGGGTTTGATCTGTGGACATTAAAGTCTTGACCCCTGGCAGGCCTGGTGCTACCTGTTGCATTGGGGTGAGGTGTGCAGGGATGCCCCTGGCCTCAGCTGGGATATCACCTGCTTGCTGATGCTCAGCAGCAACCCAAGGCGTGTGCTCTCACATGGGGGTCAGTGGCTGCTTGCCGATATTTAGATTAATCTGGTGAGCTAAGTATTAACCATGGCCAGCCCCTTGCCAGAAACCTTGGGAGGACACAAATACTGTAGACTCAGTAGGTGGCACTTTGGTTTTAGGCTTGAGCCAGTGTAGGGGACTCTTCTCCTTGGGGAGCAGTTGTAGAGACACTTTAGCTGCCAAGCTGCTCCACTCACACCTATGTCGTGGAATTACCTTGTGTAGGTAGAGTTGGCCAAAGTTTTTGATGAGGGGAGTGTCCCAGTGGCTTGTGATTTATAAATTGTCTCTTGTGTACTGTTGTGCAGTCTTATGGGGGAGTAGTGTCACTGCTGTGTTTTGGTGATGGGTACAGCCGTGTCACCAGAAGGTCATTTGAAGTCACAGCTTTGCTCTCCCCTTTGCTCATGTTCACACAGGCATTTTGGGCATGGACAGGGGCTCCATAACTGAGCGGCACCACTGGGCATCACCGTGACAGGAGGGTGATGGGGAGAGAAGCCTTTCAAGCACATGAGTTGGTGGCAGGCAGCTTCCCGTCATTTCCCGATATTTGTAGGGATGCTTGGGAAGAGGGTCCCTGTGTTTGCATGGATGCTTGAAACAAGATGCTCATGCACACTGATGGCAGCTTGGGCACTATGCTCGAGCTGTTCCCTGCTTTACCCCTCTCTGCCTGGAGGATTTTGCAGCTGTGTTACCCCTGGAGGCTCCTGGCCCTCCTCCGTGTTGTGCAACCAGTTTTACTGGCGTGGTTTCCACCTACTATGGGAGTGTCGTGCTTTCCCCGTGTCCGTGAGGCCCGTGGCAGTGTTTTGTGGCACAGCTATGTAGAAAAAGCAGGGTATGTACCGACGTGTCTTGCTGCATTCATCTAACTCCTGTGAGCGATCCCTTTTTCATGACTGTTTTCCTTACAGCCAGAGTGACTGTACGCACATGACTAGTATGTGCAGGGAGGATTCATTTTGTTCTTAAACGCACGTGTGTGTTGAGCCGACGTTCGGCCCTCAGTGACAAGTGTTTGAGAGATCCTTTGGGTGAGAAGTGGTACAGCCATGCAGGAGGGGCAGGGGAGAGGAATGCTGCTCTGCTGACAGCATGAGGCAGGAGGGGAGACGCGGATTCTCTTCCCAGGTCTGTTGCTGAGGTTCTGGAGCGAGACGATTAGGTGCTTGTGAGCCAAGATTTTCTACTTCTTCTTTTCCCTTATCATCAGGTAGGGTTGATTTCTTAATTTAGATGTCATGTAGTGGTAGCAAGGTATATATAGAAGATATTTAGGAATAAGCTGTGATATGTTATAGTTATTATTTCACTCTGTGGAAAATTTGAAGAAAATGTTGCAAAGAAAGCAAAATGTTTCTGTTTGGTGTCACAAGAAAGCAAAATGTTTCTGTTTGGTGTCACAGGAAAGCACTATGCTGAATTGGAAGGCTGATGGTAAACATTGCTTTTGGTGGCTTTATGCTTTGGTTTTGGCCTCTTCTGCTATTTTCCACTAATTAGCATTTTTAAAAAGTATCTAAAGGAGGAAGGGGATAAACTGAAACTCTGGATGGAGTAGGTAGCAGTGCTGCTGGTAACTTCTGCAGAAGGAGCAGAGCTGTGGGGTTGACTGGAAACATTTGTGAGGTGGTGGCTACTCTGTCTGCTTGTCCCAAGGTCTGCCTGTCCTGAAGCACGGATCCATGTGGGGCCATGCCATGAGCCCTACGCTGCTGCAAGCACCACTGGGTACTCCAAGAGCTCCCTGGGAGATACAGTGGGACCACACAGATCTCTCAGCCCAACGTTTTTGGGTGACTCTGGCAGCTGGCTGTGCTTCCAAGCCACTCCTCAATGAGCGGGTGGAGGCATCAGGGAGCCACAGCCACCTCAGCCTGGCAAACCACCCCTGGAGCTCACCGGCCTCTGGCTCCTGCAGCTGGGGCTCCGTGTGTTTTGTGGCCACTGGCGTGCTGGCCTGTGGCTTGCAGAGCCAAGCTGTGCGGCCGCTTCTGCCTCGCTGCAGACTTGGCTTGTTGTGAAATGGTAGAAAGTGGAGGAGCTGCTCCGCGGAAGGGTTTGGCCATGAGCGTTGGAAAATGTGAATCACGGGGATTCCAGTTTTAAGCCTTCTGGAGATAACGGGCAGCACGTACTGGAGTGCGTGACTTGCAGAGGGCCTTAAAAAACAAGGCGGTGCCCTCAAGATTAAGCAAATGTTTTATAATCAGGAACACATTTTATACCCAACACAGGCTTTGCAGGTATCACGTCCATCCAGACAGCAAGGTGTAGCTGGAGCAAAGCTAATTGTACTGCAATTTAATTTTGGTGTTGAACAACAATGCAAGGCGAGCGGGCTCTTGAATCCTGCGAACAATGTGCCGTAATCAAAATATGCTGACTCCGGATGGCGTCTGTTGTCAGTTAGCTAAAAAAACCATTTGATAGTTGTGACACAAGCTCAGGGTTTTTGCTTGCGATGGAGCTGGAACGAAGCGTGGGTCTTGCAGAGCAAGGGCTGTGCTTGTGTCTTTCCTCCCGAAGAAGCCTCGCTTGGGCTGATGTGATGCTGGAAGTCAGAGCCTGCATGTAACCAATGTAAAAAAATTTGCAGCTAGTGCCCCAATGGGTTAATTTTTGTCTTCCCGAAAGGTACCATCCCTAAAAATCTGTAAGGGGAATGCTTAGAGATGTAGGTTTTGCTGTAAGTAAACCTTTGCTCTTTGTCTGAGTCCAGATATTCAGGGTGAAGTGCATGTCTGTCCGCAGCACTGACTCCTGCTGAGGCTGCCTGCTGGGACCCTGGTGGGACAGAAGGGAGAGGGTAGGTGAAGTTGAGGTTGAGGTCTCCCTGCTGCCCAAGTCTGTCTGGGTAGGTCAGTTTTGGGACCTCAGCCAGTCATCTGACAGCCTGTACTGTCTCATTTGTACCTGAGCATCTGGCAGATCCCCTTCTAAATGACTTTTAACACATAAACACAATAAAAGGAAGGGATGGCAGGCTCTCATTTTCAGGCTAAGTGGCGAGACGATTTTCCTGTTTACACCTTTGGAGAAATCATTACATGAAATATTGAACAGGAAACTCTTATTTGTCTCTGAAGACCTTTTTCCTGGTCTAGAAAGATGTGGAAAATTCTCCGGTCTTATTAAATTTAGTCAGACCCAAGGAGGACTTGCACACGAGGTTTTTGGATGTAGCGGTGTTGTTTGGGGCTGACTTTTTGCATGTTTCTGCATGATGTTTAAACTTAAAAAAAAACCAAACAAATCTATGTGGAGCAGTGATTTTTATCTCCTGACTGCAAAACTGTGTTTACTTGTGTCAGAAAAGGGCCAGGGATTAATGCTATCTAGTGATATGTCTCTTATCAAAGGGAGGAGACAGGTTTACAATGTGGGGTTGCTCTAAATAGAAAGTACTAGTCAATGTTTGTTGTGTGGGAGACAAAAACCCTGCATCACCATCAGCTGGCTCAGTTAACCTGGCTGGGCAGGCAGTGTTTACTGTTGAGCTGAGATTAAAAAAAAACCAAAAAACCCCCAGAGGAATAGAATAAGGTTAGTCAAATTTTAAGGCCCACTATGGTTGAGGCTATTGCTGTTTAGGCTCATAGGTGTCCATCAAGGCTACCACGTGCAGCAACCTCCAATACAAGAGGCAAAACTTGAGGTCTAAGTGTCTAAAAGCTGTTTGCTTTTGTTATTGCCAGAGGTGGTTTTGGGTGCTTCTGGAGTCCTTTCTCAAAGAAAAGTCCATCTGCCCATGCTGTCCCATCTAAGGAGGGCTTTGGAGATGATTCCCCAAGTGCAGCAGGTTTGATTTCAGCATAGGCAGAAGGTGTTGGAGCTGTGCTTCTGAAGAATGCAGCTCAGGCTGGGGGGGCTCTGCATAGCTGTGAACACGTGCAACCCTGTGTGCACACAAACATGCACAAATGGGTTTTTTTAAAGTCTTGTCCCTGCAGAGTTGACAGGGCTTTGGTGCCTTTTGGAAGAGAAGAACTGTGGTTTTTCTGCTTCCTCTTTGTCTTTATGTCCCACCCAGTCTGATGATCTCTCTTTCATTCTCCTTTATTTTTTGTGGTTTATGTTTGCTGCTTCTAATTATTCTTTTTCCTTTGGAAAGCACTATCACCCTGCCCTTTTGCACTCGTGTTTTCCATTCATCCTGTTTAGGACTCTCAGGCCCTTTCCTCTCCTCTTGCTGCCATGCTCTCTTCTCCTCTGTGCTCTGAGGGTGAGAAGGGGGTCAGAAGGCTGTGCTGTGTTAGAGATGCCTCCGTGGGTACGCAGTGCACCACACGCCTGGGCAGGGTCAGCACTGAGGCACGACAGCAGAGCTAATGGAGAGCACTGGTTGTTTGGTGGATGTTGGTTTGGTGACCTTTGACAGTGGGCAGTGTTAGTTGTGCCTCTGGTCCCTTCAGGTAAAATCCTGGCCTGGTGAAAATCAGTGGCAAAAGTCCTGTTTATTTCCAGTTTTCTGTCCTCTCTGGTATTCACGTTGATACCCACTCTCATTCCTTTTATCTATTTGTGTCCTGTGTTGCACACATAAAGACAGCTTTATATCTTATTTTTCTTATGCAGCTGCGAAGAGTTAGAGGAGAGTCTTACCCTCATTTGCAATAAGGAGAAACTAAAGATAGAAAGCTTATGACTTTTCTGGGGCTAGGAAGGGAATCCAGGTCAGGGCTGAGACTTCCATGCAGAATTTTTTCTGCTTTTTAGTTTGCCAGGCCTTGCCTCCTCTAACGCGGCAAAGGTTTCCATCTGTGCACAAGTCGCCCTCGCTGTTCTGCTTAGTTGCAGGCGGAGTTATCGCCCGCCTGTCATTTCAACGACCTTATTTCCCTACACTTGGAACACCATTTTTTCCATCTGAACCTGATCTTTGTGCCTTTATTGTTCTTTTATTAAAAATAACTCACCTTTGAATCAAAGTTGCGTGAGGCAAATTATGCAAGAGTTGTTGGCGTTGATGTAAAAAGCATCTATTTTTTAGCATTTTGAAGTTTCTACGTGTACGATGTATTATGACCTCCTTGGTTTTGGTTGTATTGGGTATGATGTCCCCACTTGGTTTTGGCAGGCTGGGAGGTGGGATTGCTGGCTGTCAGCCTTAGTTTGTCCCACTAGGAGATGTTCAGGTGGCAAAGCCATAAGTGGGTGCTCTCAGAAAGTAAAGTTAGTCATGACTCTGCATTTCATGGTCCTCAAAATCCCACACTTGAGAAAAATGGTCTAGTGAAAGGTGTCCTTGCCCATGTCAAGGGGTTGGAACTAGGTGATCTTTAAGGTCCCTAACAGCCCAAACCATTCTATAATTCCATGTTTGTATAAACAATGTATGTGTGTAGAATCTGGGAAATATAGGGCATTATATTTTTTGCATTATCAAAGCATTTTTTTAATCCTCTATACCAATTTGTATTTTTCTTCCCAATTAAGAGAAAAATCAAAAGGTTTCTTATATGCTGGATGAGAATAGGCTACCTGAGGATTCTTTTTAGCCATGCCCTCCAGAAGTGAAGTGGGATAAGACTTGTGGATTGCAAAGACCAGGTCTGTCTATCGTGTAGCTGTAGGTCTGGTATCAGTCCTATGGATTATACGCTTAAGGTATTGAGCAGCTGTATTGAATGTTTTGCCCAAGCGAGCTTAGGGACATCAGTATGGCCAACAACCAGAAGGATAAACTATACAAAAAGTAAATCCTTGCTGAATAAGTGGGTTATGTTGTAGGAGGAGATGGATACCATAACTTCATGAACCAACCCCTCGTTTTTGCTTTGAGTTCTTGCCTGTACTGAGCACAACTGTTTCTTGACGTGGTGGGTCACTACCCTCAACCTCATGCAGCTGAAAAATTTTAAAAGGTAGGAGTTAAGAAAATCAGAAGAACATTTTGAACATAGCACATTACTTTTTTCACTGATTAATAAGTATTTCATTTAGAAAAAGAAAATAAGATAAAACTTCAGAATAAGAACAATAAGCCCAAATTACATTGACAAATTGCTGGCAGCAGCTCCCTTCCTCCAGGGCAAGGGGATGAATCATTATACCTGCAGCCAATTCTCTGGTAGCCT
>VZTJ01004970.1:389527-395712 GCA_013397795.1 Orthonyx spaldingii
AGCCCTCACACTTTCTTAGCTGTCAAGTGGTCACCAGTGTGCTCAGGGACTTGTAACTCTCTTTCTGATGTGGAAGTGTGCTCGGGTACTAGAGGGTTTGTGCTGAGAAAGGTCTATCTTCCTTTTTTTTGGCATTTTTTCCCCTACCTCCTCCTAGTAAAGGAATTGGCATCTTTATTTCTTCGACCCTGCCAGCAGGCACATGTTAGAGCAACATATGTACCAAATTTGCAGTGTGCTTAATAAAAATAAGAAATGAGAAGTTTGGGTTTTTTCTTCATTCGAATGGGTTAAAAGATGAAATCTTCAAAACCAAATGTAATTAAGATTGCAGAAACGCATGCTAATATTTCAAAGATGCCATCGAAACTTGATTGCATATAAAGAAGAGGTGTTAGCTGGCCTGTTTTACAAAATCCTGAGCCGTGCTTTTACTTACTTTTTTATACTCAAATCCAATTTACTTGAATGCAAAAACATTCTGTTTGAGTGCCAGACCAGAGCAGCTGATTTAGCAGGGCGAGTATGAAGTGAGCTTGGTGCAATGGAAGTGGGACATTTTACAAATAATCAGTGCTGTCTCAGAAACTCTGAAGTCTAAAAAGCTGAATCTCTGGATTTTTTTTTTTTCCTGAGAAGCTGAAAGCATATTTTTTCTGAAGAGACCAACTGCAGTGGATTTAGTGTTAATTTAATGCAATTAAAATTTAAAAAGGATCCTTAATCTGAATATAAAAGAGAGTGCTTTATTGAAGTTGACTCTGAACTCACAATAGGTATATACTTTTAAATCTGGTTTTATGATCATGTTTCATTCAAGTGCTGTTAGACAACAAAGGAATTGTGTTTCCAAAAAAAGGTTGAACAGTACTGATTAGCATTGCAAAGTCTGCATTTAACAAGATTAGTTTTTAAACTAAACCAGTATATTTTAATTTTTTATATGCATGGACTTAATGTACATGGTGAATAACATCTCTTTATAGAATTTTAAGTATTTGAGACTCGTTATTGTTTAAAGAAAAGTTGCTGACTTCATCGCAAGTGTAGCCTAGTAAAAATGGGGCCTGGAATAGTAAACTGTTGCAGAGCTGAGGCAGAAACTGGTAACCTTCTGACCTCTGACTTTTACTGGAAAATGATATGCAACATAAATTCAGGGGGCCTTTTTTCTTTCAAGTATGTGTACATATATATTCTAGTGGTGCTGTTCACAATGCTGTAGTTGAAGTGGTGTCAACTTGTTCATTAGATCCCCTCGCTTTCCGAGCAAACTTTAAATCCACGGGGTTTTTTTTAAGGGTGAAAAAGCCGCTTCAAAAATAGGCTTTGAACTAAAACGTTGTGTTTTGAGAGGGTTTTTGTATTCGGTTAGGGCTGTTCTTTTATTGGACGGATGTGCGTGTGTTTATGTGGATATGTGCGTGGACAAAACATCTGTGGGGAGGTTTGCCAGAATGCTTCGAGACCGTGTTGGAAATTGAGCTTAGTTCCTGGTGTGCTTTTAAAGATCTTCAGGCTTCATTTTCTCCTAACTGTGGCATTTTAGTAGTCTGGAGTGCTGGTCACATCTGATGTCTTATTGCCATCCTGGTCAGTTCCTAGCAAGGTGCATGCTGCAGCCTCAGTCAGGAAGGGTTTTCTAAAGGGAGTTTCAAGCCTGAGTCCCTATTAAATAGCCACAGAAGGACTTGTCCGTGATGCTTTAGTCAGTTCTGAAACTGTTACCCAAATCCCAGTGGTTTGTTGAGGCTGGAATTGCTGCCGCTGCTTGATAGAGTGTTTTGTGAAGAAGGCTCATTGCATTAAAACTTTGGAGAAGAGTAACAAAAGTGTGAATTTGATAACTGGAGCTCTCAGGTTAAGTTTGGGAAAGGAGTTTTGGAAAAGAGATCCGGTCCTGGGGGTTTCTTTTACCAAGACTTGCCTTCAGGCCACTTGCCACCTATGGAAATGGCATTGCTTTTGAGGAACAGGAATGTGGGAAGGGTAGTCGTGCTCTTGCTGAGCCTTGCTTTATGTCTTGTTTACATGAAATGCTCTAAAGGCTGAGATTATGGGGGAAGCTCATTTGTTCAAGCACACCTATGCCTGCATGTACACCTTCCGTGAGAAAAACCCCAAAATGTGATTTTAGTGTTTCCCTATGGGGAAGAAGTCAAAAAATATGACCCTGAAGGACCGAGATGGAAGAGAACAAAGAGACAGCAAATATCCTCCCTCTCCCCAACTGCATTTAATTTTCCAAATGCTGTGATTTGGTGCCTTTTCTTCTGTGGCCTGATGTTAGGAGTGCAGCACTGTGGTTAAACCCCTGCTTTCACCACTGCTGGGTGCTTTTCTTGGCAGCAGAAGGAGCCAGCATGGCACTGCCATAGCAGCCAGGTGCTGCGGAGGGGTGGCAGCAAAAGGCTGGGGACCCACATGCTCGTGCTTGCAGGCACAGGAGTTAACTCGAGATGCATGCATTGCGTGACATATATTCAGTATATTATGGGCTTCCCTATTTTTAGGAGTTTGTAGAAGTTCCTTTTGGTTCCATCTGTCGAGATCACGTTTGCCATTTAAAACAAAAAAAGAGAAAAGGCAAATCTGATCACCAGAAATAAAACCCTCTAAAACTGTCTGGTTTTAGGTTGTTCTCACAACCTACTTCCCTTGTTGGGATAGGTAAAGGCACCTTCTGGGCCAGATTTGCAACCTGGCCGAAACTATCGCAAGGATGTGAATGTAAGCTTTGTATTTTCAGAGAGGCACACAGACTGGAGAGCTTAAGCCTTTAGCAAGACTTTTCTCCTTAGTCCTTAATCTAGACTATGTTAAGATCTGTTTTTGGACTTTTAGGAGATTTTTTCTTTACCTTATTTGTCACCACAAGTCCTGCAAAGTGTATTTTTAACCTATTTCTGTCCCAGTGTACAACACCCATCGAATGATTGCCTTTGAAATCAGGAGAGACACTCTTTCCTGTAAACTTTTTAAAGTCTTTTTTAACATGTAAATTTATTTACTTAGTAAATAGTAATAACTCCCAGCTGCTTCGATCTATTGCAGAGATCCATATTTAGCTGCTAGGGAGCTGTTCTGAGGTCTCGTGGCACTGAACAGCAGGATATGTTATTGCATAGTACGTTGACACAACCTCTTCTGAAGGCCTGGTATTGTGTCATCACAGGGGATAGTTATAGTACAGGAATGCAGAATAATATTATGAAAAAGTTTTCCTGTTGCTCTAAACTTAACAGGAAAGGCCTTTGGAGGTCTGTCTGCAAATGGTGCAAAGAGATCTGAATTTACATAGTGGAGAAATACTTCACTAAATTCTACTTAAAAGCAGAGAAGCCAATTCTTATGTACAGGCAGGTGATGCTGAGCTCATGGCAGCACTGTTTTATCTTACTATGTCTTATAACTTCAAAAGATTCCTGTTTGGGATATTGAGAGATCTATTTTGTTTGTTTTTCAAATAGTGAGGCCAGGAAGATGCTGAACAAAGCCCTGGTACAGCCACTTTTAATCTAGAGTGGAGTTCTTTATTTTCCATGTCTAGCTCTCCTACACAGCTTAAAAGAAAAAGAAAAATAATCCATCAGTGTCACCTTATTTGTGTGTATTGTTTCTTTCCCTCTTTTTCCCCCCCCCAAGCCTCAGCCTGCATTCAAAACATTTTTTTAACCTCCAAATAATTGTTGCTCCTTCAAGCCGGGAGTAGAAAACGGCAATATTTCTTTATAAAAACGTATCAATGGCTGCAACGATTTGGGTTTTTTTCAAGGTTTTGTAGGAATTTGAGCAACCTATAGGCAAAAAGGCAATCGGGTTTATTATTGCTGGGAATCTCCAGGCGGTTGTTTGGAGGCTGCAAAGGCAGGCGGCAGAGCCGAGAAGAGGGGGAGAGAAGGGCCACATTATGTTCCAGATGACTGAGCAAGGATTTATATACCAGCTCGCCTTTTTTTTTTTTCCCTTCCTTTTTTTTTTTTTTTTTTTTTTAACATGGGAGAAGAAAAGTAATAAGAGCGGGGAGGCATTTGAAGCGGTCAGATGGCCGATGACTAATGGGATAGGTGGGTAGGAGCCCTCGGATTGGGTGTCTTAATGAGCACATTTCGCACCGAGTTTGGGCTGCAGTTCCCCTTCACCTTTGCCCTTTATTGACCGAACTGACACTTCATTTTTCACATACTTCCAATTATGGCTGAGCTTAAGTGTCGCCCTGCCTCCTTTCTTTCTTGCCTATGGACGGCTTGAGAGTGACTAAGGCCACAGAAGATATTTTAATTTGAAAAACTACCATAGCGAGGCAGGTTTAGGGTGTAACCTGAAACTGCTGTCACTTGGCAGTTTCTCCGATGAAAACAAAAGTTTTAATGTTTCTTGTTTAGCGCTTCACCACCACTCCCCCCTGCCTTCTGTGTGGTGATGTGGGGAATTGCTTTGGGGGCGATTGGGTTGGTGAGGAGTGTTTACCTTGGGGTAAATCCTTTCTGGCAGTACAGGTGTCATGGGTGGGAGTCATCCAAGTAACCAGGTAAACCCAAGTGAAAAGCAGTGCCGTGCTTGAATGATGGCTCCTCTTTCCTTCTCAGCATTGCGTCTTCTCAAATGGCTTCTTGTGATGTAATGCCCTGCAAGGTCCTTTGCTGGACGTTCTCCTTATGGAAAAGCAAAGCATAATTGTGCTTGCCCTTCTCAAGCCTTAGACCAGGGTGGATTTGTTGTTTTGGTAATATTTAATGCATGAATGCGGATTTGAGCGTGGCCTGGCTGTGAGCTTTGAGAAGTGGCTGAAAATGGTGCTGGGAGAGGCTGGCAGGATGAAGAGACAGACAAATCTGCAGTCACCCCTTTGCTGTACAAGGAGAACCATGATATATCTCCCACTTCTCAAGCCTGTGTGCATTTCCACGTTGGCTTTTACATGCAGAATCCTTCCAGGGCGGAAATGTCTGTTTGCTTTTGCAGGGCTTAGGGGGTTTCGGAGCATGCGGTTTTCCTACCAAATGTGGATTCGGTCGGAAATAGTTGGAATAAGTTGTGCTCGCATGAGGTGGGTGGGTTTAAGAACAAAATAGCTGCTGTTAGACCTTCACTTCCCAGCAGCACCACTGGATTTTGCAGCGTGGTTTTCACTACCGGCTCTGTCACGTGAAATTTGGGTGAGTAATGAGTGGGCATGTTACCTGTGTGCCAGTGGTGATTGCTTTACATTTAAATACATCAGACTATATTGACAATTATTTACATCCAAACAGAGGCCCCCTGAACCACAGAAGTATTTATCTCAAAAAAAAAAAAGTATGAAGTATTACCTACTTTATTATGTAGCCCTCTGGCATAGTAATGGCATGGCATATTTTTACTATAATATGGTAATAAAAGAATATGTAAAAGGCAGACAAAGGTTCTGTCTTTTCACTAAGGTGACCCCTGTTACCAAGTAACTGCTTTACTTATGAGCTTATTAAAAACTCAAAAAAAAATGAGCTTTTCATACTTCACAGGCATTGATGTGAAAATGAGCTGTCCTATGAGTAGTTTTCTTGATCATTTTTAGAACAATTGATTAGCCAAAGAGCCGCTGTCATTAGTTGACATTGACTGATAGCAATTTGTCACAAGCTCCGAAGGTCAGCCAGGCAGTGGAAGCTTCGGCTTGTCTTTGATTGACCTTTTCTGATGCCATTATCATGCGATCGGTTAGACTGGATGTGACCCTCGATTAGAAAAGACAGGGCATTAGTCAACAGGGGCTGCTCCCTGTGTTTTTTCTGGTGCTTTATGTATTGTGAATCCCGAATTAAGCGTAATAGGCTTGTTTGGAAACGGAGCAGTATCAGTTTTCTTGCTGAGGCTCTGCCATCCCCTTTTCTTTTCCTGCTTTTCCATCAAGCAGGCAGCACTCGGTTTGCTTTAAATCAGCGTGAGCACCTGTGCCCTCTTCCTTTGACGTGAGATATGAGATTTAAGCCAGACCCATATTTATCTGAAACTCTTCGTGTAGGTGCGTATTCTTCAACAGCACCAGCATTAATTATTTTTATCTCCCCAGAATCATGTTTTATTTTTTAACAGTGATTGAGTGGTTGAGGATTATGCTCATAACATGATGTCAATTTATCATTCTGCTCTAAAGCCGGGGGGTGTGAAACTGGTTTTTTCCTCCTTCTAGTTTAGGGTTTCGG
>VZTJ01004970.1:395768-424249 GCA_013397795.1 Orthonyx spaldingii
TTTTTTTTTTTTTTTTTTTGGTCTCATCAGCCTGATTCAGCTGTGAAACTTAGATTTCAGCAGTGTTAAGCCTGTATGCCTCAGCTAAGCAAGGTTGTGCTTCCAGAATGGTGCATGGGAGCAGGTTCTTGCTTGGAAGCGGGTGTCTGTCATGATTTGAGCATTAATCTATCCCCAGTGTCAGGATTTATTTCAATCATTCGCATTAGCTTAAATGTCTGTTATTAACAGGCGTTTTTCTTTTTGCTCTGGCAAAGCTAACTTAAATACTTATAAATGTTGCTTGTTTTCCCTAAATTGTGGGTAACATCATCGTAAATGAACTCTTTTCCTTGTAAAAAGCCTTCCTTCCTTGCATTTGCCTTTCAGGGGAAACCTGAATTTCTCTAAGCACCAACTTGTTTTTCAGGTCAGCCCCCAGAGATAATAAGCAGTTTAAAACCAGCACAACCATTTCAGCATGGTTTAATGCGACTTTCAGTCTTTGCTCAGGAAAAGCTTCCAGCTGGGAGGGGAGCAGAGAGACGACCACGTCAGGAGGCAGATCCTTCAGGCTGAGGCTATTGCCATCATTGGCAGAGCAGAAGGAGGGAAAAAGACTTTGGAAACTGTCTACCTTTAAAGTGGCTATGGAAATACAAATATTCCTTACTTCTCAGCCCATCTGTAATCAAGCAGCAAAATCCATGTGCTGGAGTCCTTTTTTTTTTTTTTTTTTTCTATTTTCTTGGCAAGTTTTTCTGAACTTAGAAATGTCTACCCATTAAACATCTGTGTGGCTGTGTGCAAGCCCATGTATACATAGATGTGTATATACGAACATGGCGCTGACCCTGAACTGAGCATCCATTGGCTTTTGCAGCCCCCAAAGTGTGTCTGCAGAGAACCAGGTGTCTTACTGAGGGCAGGATCTTGAATATGCCAAACAGGGAACAGTGGTGGAAAATAGTCACATTGCTAAATCACATCTTGGGCTGTTAGCTAATAACTCTGGTGTAGGACTGAAGGACATCTTGCTTTCCTCCTTGGATGGGGCAGAGGGAGGCTGGGTTTTGTAAGAAGTTGTAGAAACAGGTTTGAAGTTTTTAGTGTCCCTTTCAACAGTACCGCACTTGTGTGTTTTCAAGATGGCTGATATGATTTTTCTTTTTTTTTTTTTTTTGGTTGCTTTGTTTAGATATGGTGGGTTTTTTTCTACGTATCTTGGGTGTTTTCACTTCAGTTGTAGTGGCTCATTGGAACTAATGAGCTTCCCATATGGCCCATATTAATATTAAAGGCCATCTTAGTATTCCCATTTTAAGGGTTCAATCCTATTTGCCTCTTCAGGTCTTGGTGGCTTCAGCTGAGTCTTTTGCAATCTGATGTAGGCAGAGTGAGACTTCTAAGGTGTGTGTCAGTGACCTCTTCAAATTGGAGGTTAATAAAACAAAAGTTGTGATCTTGAGATGTTTGTTTTGTGAGGCATTTTATCACAAGGAGTATAAACTTATAAACACATCATGTTTCTGGATTAGTGATGCACCAGGGTGTGCCATCAGTCTGCTTGGCACAAACCATTTTCCTATCTCTCACATGAAAGGCTGGGAGGGAAAAGATGAATAAGATTGGAGGAGAAGTCTTTAAAATTAATTGTGTATGGAGAAAGTGGGTGCTTGCCCCATAATGCAAGAACCAAGGGTGGGTGTTCATGGCACAGGAGCTGTTCCAGAGTGTTAGCAGGTTTAAAACAAACAAAAATGTTTTATGTGTTGAGTTAAATTTCTTGCTACAGAACAGCATTCTGAGGAGGTCAGCAGGGGACAAAAAGAGATTAGACCAATTCATAGAAAAATAGGTCCTTTTGTAGCTATTAAAAACCCTGGTCCAGATGCAACCGCTGGCTCAGGAAGCTGCCCAAGTGCTGATTGTGAGAGCGGTGGCACAGCTGCCTCTGTGTGCCCCCTCTTTCCGTAGTGCTCTCCTAAACACCCCTGATTGTTCATGACAGACACCACCACAAGATCCAGTTACTTGGACAGACGTCCTCTAGTTTTTATGTTAAAATAATTTTTTATAATTCAATTCAGGAAATAAGATGCTGGATATTTTTGTTTATCCTTTTTTTTTTTTTAAAGGCTCTTGCTAATGCTGGCATGCTTTTGTTGGGAAGAAAGTAGACATAGGTTGTATTTTCTTGCCCTTATTACCCCGATGTTGGGAATGGTTTGATGCTATTCATTCAAATTTGACAGGTGATTGCTTCTGTAAATGAATGCACTCAAATCATAATTGTTGCAACAGAATTGTTTGATTACCTGGCGGTAGCCTCTTTCTCTCTGATAGCTTTTGGATCACCTGTTTGCTGAGAGCATTTGACAGTCCTCATGTTTATTACCCAATTGAATGTCAGTAGCAATTGCAGCTAAAGATAAACGAAAATGCAAGTACTTGTTGACCTTGACTTTTTTCCACAAGATATTGGACTTGATGGCTCTATTGCTGGTGAACTGATAAGAGTTATAAACAGTAGTTGAAGGAAAATGTTTTATTCCCAGAGGAAACTACCACACTGCTGTGGGAAATGGCATCTGACTAGCACTCTTTGCCAAATTTGCTTGGTTCACCTTCATTTAGACTGTGGGAAAATAAAATACAAATTTCCCCTTTTATGACTTTAATATCTCTGCAAACATGAATTCCTGTGCTCTTTGTAAAGTTTTGTTGGCAGACTGTGCCAATAACAGACAGCGAGCACGAGACCTCGCCGTGTTTTATGATGTGCTGTAATGAGGATTCTCAAATCTTCCTCATTTTTGGGCTGATTTGATAATTACAGGGAGGGAGCAGAGCTTTCTCCTCCTATTCTATGAGAAGCTTAATATGCCTATAACCAGCAAAGACTGGGAAATGTGTGGCTGTGGGTGGATATTGTCGGAGTGGGGCTGTGCAGGTGGGAGGACAGCCTGGGGATGAAGGCAAAGCTATTGCAGGGATGGAGAGATGATACTTTCATAGGTCATGTTTGCACCCACTTCTTTAGACAAGGGCCCACATAGGGTCCTTTGCAGGTTTTTGGTGGAAAGGGGATGATTTGGTGGTGCCTCTCTCAGTTGCATTTGGGGAATGGGAGGGAGGGACGAGCTCTTGCCCCAACAGTCTTCCTGCTGTAACCACCCATTTATATATTTATATATATTTATTTCTAATCCTGATATGAAACCTGAAAGAAAGACTTCAGTGGAAACAGGCACAGGCGACAGGCTTTGAGATCTTTCAGGATGAAAGTCGCTGTATAAACATTATGTGTAAAAAGCACAAAAGACAGTGGAATTATGTTCTTTAAAACATAAGTCCTTCTTGTCTCGGCAACTGCTCTGATAAACTCTGTACAGTATTGTAGGAGCTTGTTAAAGCACCGAAATGCAGGATTAAGCAGTGCTGTAACAGTTAGCAGAGTCAGACTAGTAATCTTATTGCATTGTAATTTTTTTTAGGTAAGATTAAATTGGCATTACGTTATATGTTTGTGGGCGAGGGGCCATTCTTCAAGGGATTAATTAATAGGATCAGTGCTGTAAGATACTGACATAATTTTTTCTTTTATTACTGCTATTATTTTGTTTTCCCCAATTTTAAATTCATGAATGAGATGGGGACTTTCTCTGGGCAATCAGAGCAGCCTCTGCAGCTTGCAGTAGTGGTGTTGTCAGACCCACCTGTCATCCTGTAATTCATCAGGGACCACTTCTCACTGGCCTGGTGACCCACTAGTTGGTGACATGAGAAATACCAGAGGGAGATGCCTAATGTGCCTTCTACCCAAGCTGGGGTGGGATTGTAGGGCTGTGACCAAGCCAATGCCTGACACTGCTCTGGCAGGTCTTTGAATGAGGGTGCCATTGGTAAAATCTTCTGCCTTTCTGCCTTGGCTCTTTAGCCACGATACCTCCTCCATGTAGCCTTTGGTTTGACATGCTTGAAATTTTGCTGCTCAGGCCTGGAAGGTGGGAAAAAACGTGGGAGAGTGTGGCTGGGCCCATGATGTGCAGTGGGAGCAATGTCGCATCAGGATAGGCACTGCCACCCTGCCTCCCTCTGTGGCTTGGCAACTTCCTCATCACCAGGCAGTGCCTCTGGCATCTAATAGCCATGGATCGTATTTATATATATTTAAATATATAAACAACTTATTTATATATTATAAATATTACTCTGAGTATTTGTTTATATATTTTTTTTTTCTCTTGAGTGTTTAAAATCTCACACAGATTTTGCAGTCAGGTTTTTGTAGTTGCTCTTTGCTGGCGTGTAACGTGAAAGTGTGGGAAAGAAGAAACAGCATATAAATAAATAAAAGTAAAGTGGGGACAGCCTTTTCAACTACTTGTCCCTTAGTCCTTAGTTTTCCTGGGGCTGATTCTGTGCCATGGGTGAGAGATGGCCTTTGCAACCCCAATACTGTGTATTGTCTCCAGGTTGTAAGTACATCTTTTTCAAAAGGGCAGGAGAAGACCTGCTAGGAGACACCAGTTATGCCCTCGGAAAAGACCTAATGGTGGCAGACATACCCTAACTTATTCTCAAATCTTCCCCAGTGCTCTGAATAGCAATGTCACATGGATGCATGCTAAATATGTTCTGGAGTCCGTAGTGTCCCAATGGACCTCGAAGAAGGCATATCTTAGCTTTCTCTGGTCAGCAAGCGAAGGTCATGGAAGCAAGGCTTGTGGGATGGAGAATCTTTTGTTGGTCTCATTGCTGTGCCAAGAGAATCTCCTCCCTTCCTCCCTCCCTGTCACAGCACTGAGGGAGAAGCCCCACGATGGAGTTCCTGCTTGGGGCCCTGGATTATAGCACGTGCACTGCATCGACTGTCTTCCTAAAGCAGGGGAACGAGGGAATGAGGTCAGCATTAACTGAACGGCTCCAAGTAAAGTGTCATCGTTTAAAATGGGGTTAAAATTTCAGGGCACTGTAACATCAGAGCGTAGCAGCCTCTTGCTAAAGAGCACTGTAAAATCAGATGCAGGCAAATTGCAGCAAGGGGGAAAAGAGACAGCAAAGTGGAGTTGAAATGTTGTGTTCACACTGTACTTCTCCTCCCTTCCCCACTTAGGAATGCATCTATTTATCCTCTCCTGTCCCCTTATCCTGCCTGTGGCAATGAGAATGCCCCAGGAGAGGCTTTTGTGCAGGACCCTGCCCGTTTTCTTTTTTTGGTGTCTGTTTGCACTAACTCCGTGCAAATTCTGTATGAGGTCAGCTGTGTACAAGCAAGAATAGTGGTAATGTTAATTCAGTATAACTATTGGTCAGACTTGGTGTGGTTTTTTATTGTAGTTCTGTGATGGGCTGTAGGAAAACAGAGGGATGTTCTATCAGTGAGCAGGCTGAGCCACATCTTTGAATGTCAGTCTATAAATATTTATTGTTTGTGTGTGTGTTTGTTCATATACGTGCTTGGATGTGACTACTTTCCACTACTACACGTTTTTATTCTGTCAACCTGCCATGAAAGGTGGTAAAACAACCACCCTTGTGAAGCACAGGGTACTTTTAGAACCTTTCAGAACCTTTCAAATTTCTTTTACAAGGAGCACTGTGCTAAGTTCCTTGGTGTTACAGCTACAAGAAACAAATTAGGAAGCAGTGCTAACATTAGTGTCTCACCACATATTTAATCCAGCTAAAAAGCCCCAGAGGTGGCCATAATTTACCAGGTTGAAGAGCAGAGAGGGCTGGCATAGCCACCTCATCAAGAAATGTAAAGGGATGGCTTAGTTTAATTTAATCCAAAGGATGTTGGTGACTTGATTGAATTTAATTCCAATAGAGTAACCAGCTAACAGTCTGCAGGAGGAGCATGTTAGTCATGACATGGATATATCAGCTCTTCACCACCATTCATCATATTGCATCACTGAAAAGCAGAATATGCATATTGTGCAATTTTACAGCGTGGTTTTCCATATGTAATGTGTTGATATAAATCAGAATTGCTTCGTACAGATGAATTGAAATTCTGTGTGTTACCAATACCCAAATTTTATTTACAGTTGCACTTGGTGTAGGTGAAATGACAGTATTAAACTTAAAAGTGCCTCTCAAGTTGATAAATGCCAACTTGATATTAAACACATTAATACTCAGTTAAAATTAGCAATCAGTTTACTTGGATATTGGAAGTTAGCCAGGGATGGATCTGAAGTTGTATTAGGTATATCGTACTGGTCTGAATACATCATATGCTGTTGCAAAAGCATTGTGCTAATTTTAGCTTACAAAGAGGATGAAGATAAACTGCCTGCTGCTAGTTTGCCATATGCTATCCTGGTGATAATATTCAAGTTGAAAATATTCTACAGAGAGTCTTATTGTTTCAGTAAAAGAGAGGTGGAACAGAGTTAAGCAAATTCCTGCTCTGTAAAGGTATACAAAATAATGAAATAAAACAAATCTCAAATGCTGGTAGATGAGATCTGTGAAATTTGTTTTGGGTTTATTGGCTTTCATGGGAGTCAACAATTTGTTTTAGTATATATTTGATCCAATTGTATCAATTTCTTGCATGCAAATCTTAAAATCAATCTAAATAAAAATCGAACTTTGTTCTGGTAGGCAAAAATATAGTCTGAGTTGCTCCTAACTAGTTAAGCCTCCCATCCTTCAAGTTCGGTACAGGAATAAAGCCGCTGCTGAGCTGATTTTTCATGAGCTTCTCCCTTTGCTCTGTTTATTTAAAAACACAAAACATATTCCGCTTTCCATATGGGGAGGATTTTGCTTCTCTAATTTCACTGAGGAGCATTTGCCTTCTCCATCTGCACCCGTGGCCAGGAGAGGGGTGTGTGGGGAGGGGTGCCGGGACCCCCGGGGTTGCAAGGGCTGGGGGGAAGCTTTGCATTAGCAAGTGGTGAAAAGCTTGACCTTCGAGTGACCTGGGTCAAGCAAACCCCCTGCTGAAGTGCCCCATTTGGACATGGATACCTGTGGGGTGAGGGAAGAGATAAAGGAAGGGGGAGGAAGATAAAGTAATCCCATTGACCTGGGAACTTCTCAGATATTACAAGCGAGGGAACATCAGGAATAATAAAAGAGCGGCAATATTTGCCTGCCCCCCGTATCTGTGTAATGTCATTTCCAAAGGGCTGGAGTAGATAATGGCAAATGTGCTTTCAAGTATCAGTTCAATCTCTTGAAGTGATGGGGAAGACTGGATGCTCTGATCTGGCGGGTGGTGGAGAGTGTAATACAATCCTCGTCACTGCAGAGAGAATTGTATAAATGGACAAAGATCCTCTGATTACATCTTTTGCTGAAGTGTTAAGTAAAAGATCTGGCTATAAGAGATGGTGGGTCTACTATTGTCTGGTCTTCTGACTTGTTTTTATAGGGGTTTTTACAGGAACAAATACCAATTACCAAAATAAAAGCAAGCGGTGTGGCCAGTCCGTATCGTGGCAGGACACATGCTCTTGAGTCAGCGTGGGCAGGAAGCTTGGCAGGTCTGTCCCCCACCATTGCCATTGCATCTTTATCTCTCTGCTTCATTGTTTGCCACTGAGTGCTTGAAATTCCAGTTTCCAAGTAAAAACTTCCTGTTTCTTGCATTTACATTCAGTTTGGTAAGACATAAATTTAGTTATCCATCAAGGAGGCCTATTTCTTTTCCTCTCTCAAGTAAGGCAAAATAGGAAGAAGAAATTAATTATGATTTGGTGATAAGAGGTAGAATTTTACATTTTCCCAGATTCTCTGTGGCAGGAAGCATGAGGTTGTATTCTTGTGATAAGGTGATGGATGGGAGCTAAATTCAGCTTTTCTATCTTGAGTAACTTTAGAAGGAACCCTGAAGTCCAGATCTTGCTTAGAAACAGGGATGGACATATTCAGTCTTCATTAGCCATAGTTTCCTTGCTACAGCAGTGCTGCTTGTAAGTTTTTCCTCTTCTGTGCAGTATTCAAAGCTAATAGTGCACATATTCTTGTAGTCATCTCAATCCTGATCTTCACTCGGGAGAGTTTCCTTCTTTTCATTGACTGTGAAAGGGCTCGGGGAGGACTCATCACCTCGCTCAGACACAGCTTGACAGTCTAACTTAAATGCTTAGAGTGAGGAGGGATGAATCTGTCCTGAAACTTGACATTTCTTTAGGAAGGAGGTGTTTGCTCTGTGTGGAGAAGCAGAATGAAGTGTCTCGTACTGCTGAAGATGAGAGGAGTGGGCTCAGGCATTGTATGTGTAGGTGAGGCTCCTGAGCACAGTAGCCTGAGCATCTCATGACAATTGTTGTGTTTGCAGACTTGCATGGGTAACTGAAGTGTTCAAAAATCTTGGCATTCATAGAAAAAAATACATGTAGACACATTTTTAAATTTTGTTTCAATATTATTTGAGAGGGTTAGTGTCTGTATTCCCATGCCTAGCTGTCAAGAAGCCAGGATTCCAACTTTCCCTAACATCAAGAGGTTGCTTGCTTTATCAGTACATACGTGGTTTTGGTTGAAGGTTTTCATATGACTCTGGGATCTGAGGACTTAAGCATAAGCCATGATGAATGGGACTTGTGAATCTGTGTAGCAGCCCTCTGCTCAGCCTCCAACTAAACGTCATTGAGGTCTTGCACGAGATGAGAGGCTCCGTGAGGGAAGCCTTGAAGCAAAACCTGTTGCTGAGTTGTGGTGGTAGGAATGGCCATATTTAGCTCTGTTGTGCTGTTTGGGCACAGGGTCTTTTGACAGCTGTCACTGTATCTGTCAGAACTTCTCTCTGCTTTTAAATGTAAAATGGGAGTTTAACCTACTTCTGCTTCAAACTAACAAGACGTACATTGGTCTTTTTAAGTGTACTAATGCACACTCAAAACGGCTCATTTTTCCACTTGATTTTTGTAGCCATATTTGTAGCAATCCTGACTAGCACATGAGGTAGAGAGGTAAGGGGTGAATAATTTCTATGCAGAATATTGAACTCTTATTTCCATTTTGAAGTCCACTTTGGATATTGTCCTGAAAGATACTTCCGGATTGTACACTGTGTCCCCACTGTGCCCCAGAAACATGAAATTCAGTGAAATTCGGGGCTTGCTTCCTTGGTAGGCTGTGAGTGCAAAGTCAAAGGGTGGTGCTGGAGGTTTGCAGGCGTGGAGGAAGGGCGGGTTGCTGGCAGCAGCAGTGTGGGCTTTCATTCAGCACCTTGTCAGCCTGCCTTATCTGGGATCTTGGGGGATGGCTCTGCAGGGTAAACCTATGGAAGGGAGCTGAGTGAGGTGTTTCCAGGATTGTCCTGGCAGAGGCTTTCTTGTGAGCTGCTCTGCTCGCTCTACAGGAGTTGTAACCAGCACAGATTCTTGCAGTGTCTTGGAAAGTTGGGCATTTCAGCATGTTTGTTGACTGCTCTGAGACTTTGACCTCCTTCTTTATAGCTCATGTAATCTTTGAGTGGATGTGTACAGAACCTACCATCTTGAGCCTCTCCTTTCGTGGTTTTCTGTGAGGTTCATGGGCAGCTTTGAATATGCATGAAGTTTCCTGGGCTAGTAAGGGATGAGCATAAGGGACAGCTTCCCCATGATCTTACAGGAAATTGCCTTCTCCAGGTCAATATTTCCTTGTTTAGGTCACTGCTGAGGTCATATTCATTGCTAATATGGTGCTTGTGTCAAAGTATTTTCCGTAGAAACTGTTCAGGATAGGTGAGAATGCTTTTTAGCTGAACTTTGAATTTCAGCCTATGATTATAGATGAAAATCTGTCTCATCTGCCTCAGCCATGAATTGCAGGTGCAGCTGGTCAGGCATTTAAAATGACAAAATTCAGAGTTGCTTTGCATAGAAACCAGCATCATGATTAGCAATGCTTCAGGGGCTGACATTGTTGGTGACTGCTCAGATAATTGGCAGGTATTTGTGAAAGCCATTTCCAGTCTCAAGAGAATCACCTGTTTTGGCATCAGTGAGTATTGTCCCAGAATTGCAGTGGGAAAGAGTGCGGATCTGTGACTAGAGACTTGTTTTTCTGCCTGACAAGCCTTGGTGACCCAGTCTTAAGGCTGAGACACTTGCCTACAGGTCCTAAGGCATCAGCCACACAGCAAAAGTTGTGTACGGAGGAAGAAAGCAGCTAACACACAGTTGGAAAATTGTGTTAGCTCAACATGCAATGAGTTTATTAGAAGAGACTCATTCAGAGTGGAAGTGGGAAATAGTATTTACTAGGATTTATTTGACTGCTCCAGGATAATTCTAATACAGGTTTTCAAGTCTTTTCTTTCCTTTTTATGCACATCTAAGCACATCTCTAACATATATATATATTACAAGGCTGTCCTGACCTTCATCAAAATAGTGTGCTAATGTTTTGCCTGCCTTAATCAAATTGCAGTATGAAAGAACCACTCTGATTCATATTTTTAAGGGATGTTATTCTGACCTCAAAAACTGATACTTCCTTAGCCAGTGCCAGAAAGCCCTTTCTGTGGTTGTAGTCCCCATTTTTTCAGCAATTAAGACTCAGGTGGCATCAGAATAACAACTGATTTTAATAGCCACTTTAGCCACCTCCGTTATGGGGAGGAAGCATGGCAGAGCTTCTGCAGAGCCTCGGAGCTCTGTGGTGTGACCTCAAGTGACCAGACGCAAAAAACCAGTGCAGCTCTTGAACGGAAAGGTCTGCATCATCCAAACTGTGCTGACTCTTGTCCAAGAACACACTGTTTACCTGTTCCTTCCAAATTGGTCAATTTTCTGCAAGGCTGAGATGTGGATGTTGGGGGATTTTTTGCTTATCTCAGTGCAGCTTGGCTGGTTTTCACAGATCTGCTCTTCACTAGCTTATAGATGTATGTTGAGGATTGTGTTTTCTGTTTTGGCTATTGAAGCTGAACATTCCCATTGTTGACCTAAATATACCACCTCTTTCATGTCTGAAAGTATTTTTATGTTCATCTGCAAATGTTCAGGCTGACCACTCCAATCAAAAGCAGCAAATCTTACCAGTTAACTCCAAAATGCAACTTACTGAAGACAGTGTCTGAAAACACATTGCCATGAGCATGAAGCAGCCAAGCTTCTGTCTGGCCCTTGAGATGTGTACCCAGACCTTAATGAAGGGTGGAGTTTTCCTAATTCCAATAAATAGATTTTGTTTGGAAAGGTGAGAGGCAGAAAGAGAGAATGTATTTTCACAGTCCTAAATAAAAGGCTGTTTATGCCTAATACATTGGCAGAATTATTCCAGAGTAAGTCATCCACGAGAAAATATGATCCCTGTGTCACTGCCAAGGTCAGAGAGACCTATGGTGATCTGCAGAGTAAGTTCAGGTCACCCAAGTTAAATCTGCCCAGGGGCTGACTTAGCTCACGCACCACATTTTTTCCGAGATTAATAAAAGCAAACATCTTCTATAGATGAAGGCAGGGCTAAAACTGTGGTCAGCTCTCTCCCTGGAGCCAAGGTCTCCTGCTTTTCCGTTCTCCTTTCCAGGTTGCTCCTTTAATTTCCTTTCCATTCTTCTCTTTTCCTGGCATTTACAGGATGCTCAGAAAAGTCTGTCTTTTCCTTTATGAGGCAACCGATGCCTATAAAACCTTCCTTGCTATCTGCATGGACAGGAAGGACATGGGGACGTTGCTGGTGTTTGACCCGGCGCAGCGTTGGCTTCTGCATGTGCGTGGTGTGTCCTTGCACATCGGCTGACAAGCACATCCTCAAAGCTGAGGTGAACGAGATGGGGTGCACAGCAGAAATATATTCCTTGTTAGCCTCAGCTGAGAGGGTGCCATCTGAACAGGGTGTTTGGCAGTAATGAAGGTGAAGCTGGTGATTTTGTGGGCACTGCAGGGCTGCCTCAGGAGGAGGCAGAAGGAGTGGTGAGCTGGGCAGGTGAGATGCCTCTTCCATCACTGGTGGGTGGAAGGGGTGAGACAAGGTCCTCAGCCCTTTCAAGAAGGATGCGGTTGTTTCATCAGAAAAGTGAGTTTGTTCTTCCCTGTGGTCTGTACCTGCCATGGGGAAGCTGATGCCTGTGGTTTCAGCCTACTAGAAACCTGAGGTTTTCTTTAGCTTCCTTGGTTACTCATTCATGTCATTTAAAGTACATCACATTACTAAAAGCAGTCGGGTTTTGCTTTCTACAACATTTCTACTGCTGTTGCTCTTAGTGATAACGACAAATGCTGTGAGTTCAAAAAGAATTGAGAAATAATTTTGTCTTGCTTTTCGAAGGATGTATACATTTTGTTTATTTTTTCTTAAGATGTGAATGGCTTTTTGCAATGACCCAGCTTTGCTTTGAGATTTCTGGGATTTTGGTTAAACACTCGTACAGAGTCAAAGAGAGATGAGCTGGAAATGGCTGTTACCTCCTTCCCATCCTTCATCCATCTCACAGATGGAGCTTTGATGCCATGAGATGTAATGACATAGATAATCAAATTCTGGAATGCAACTGAACTTTGTCCCTTTCTTCCTACCAGTTTGCCTGTTCAAGGCAGGTAGTATCTAGGAATAAGTAGTGATGGAAGATAAAAGAGGTAAAAACAAGGTGAACATGCACCTGTAGATGATATCCAGGGGAAGTTTTTAAGTGTCCAGCATTGTTCTCACTTTTTTTTCACCTTCATTGTGTGTTTTGGACTCTGACAACTGTTTGTTCTTGGATGATTTGCATTTGGATTTGTTGTCTGTTTGTTTTAATTTGGAAAAACCCCATACCTTAAACTGTAACTGCACTGTAAATCAAACATCAAAACACCAGAAGCTGTGATAGAAAGTCGTAGGAAGCCAAAAACATAGCAGTGGCATGAATACATTAAGTTAGAGCCTAAGGGGATGTGCTAACTTGTAGTAGGACTGAAGTTCCTGAAAGGACTGTCACTGCCTGTGCACCCCGAGGCGGGGACCATCAGGGGACCTCAGGACCTGGGCCTGGTGGTCAGTGGCCAACCACAAGGGTCAAGACCACCTCCCCATCACTGTTATTTCTCTGAAGGGCTCTCCAAGCGTTCTCAGGCTCTGCCGTGGGGGCTGGGTTCACAGCAGCCACCTGAATGTGCAGGGGCTGTGCCCTGACCTGCCCCTCAGTGCCACCCCTCCTCCCCGTATCCACGGAGTATTTGGGGGGAAGGTGTTTGCAGCAGAAGAGTTAGTGGCCTGATCACCATGGTGGTAGTTTCTTGATCCCTCTCATCCTGCAGAGCCACAGAATGTGGGCAGAGCAGAGGGCAGCAGGAGCTGTGTGAGTGGGAGCAGTGTGCCTGTTTGCTGGCCATCAGACCCAATGTCACCACGCCTTCACATTAAAGCCTGACTTCAGGACTGCTTTTTCCTATTGTGCCTTTCTTAACTGCCACCTCATCAGAGCGGATTTGCCTTTTGTGCTGGGAGAGGAGCAGTTGAGTGAAAGAAAATTTTATGTGAGCTTGGTTCTATCAAATTTACTCCTTTTGGCTCCTCAGCCCCTTCCCAAGGAGCAGCCTCCCACTGTTGTCATGGACACTCCAGAGCAACCACCTTTTGCTGGAAGAACAAGAGCAGTGGAGTTAGGATGCTGGATAGCAAGGAGCAGTGGGGAAAAACATTAATTCTGTGTATGCCCTTCCCTTGAAAGGTCTGACAGAGGGGTGCATATTTTGTAATTCAGGTGTTTTTCCTGAGTTGATTACATGCATGGTAACATAAGGTTTTGTCTTTGGGAGCGAAGCAGGCTGCTTCTGAGCATCCCAGACAGCGCCAGGACAGGATGAGGGGAGGAATTTCATGGTGCAGTCCAAATGCCATCCAGCTCATAATTGCAAATGTTTCTTATACTTCCTTAGAAAACAGGGATATAATTGTTTTGGACCCACCTCTTGCCTTGTTGATATGAAGCCCAGGTACCGGAAGATTCCCAAGTCCCTGACATTCTGACCCTCTCTGCCCAATAGTTTAGGGCACCAGGCAGGTGGACCTCAAAGGCAGCTTGTGGAAGTGGTTCTTCTGGGTGGTCATGGCCAACCCTCTTCTCTGCCCTCCTTTCTGTAGCTGTGAGATACAGGGTCATGCAATGGGAGTTTTTGAGGTTGCCTCACAAAGGTTTTTGGATTAATATTCCGTAACAAACCAAAATTATCTTCCTCCTGCTTTAAGTAAGAGGAAATGACGAATTTGTGCCATGAGTTTGAAGCCAGATGTTTTTTCACTAGCTGCCCAGTCAGGAGGGTTCAGTGGCTGTGATTTACTGGAGCAAGTGGATCTCTATAAGGCTGTATGCCGTGATGGTTGGTTTTTAACAACGGCAGTGGAGATGTTGTTGCTGTCAAAAGACGAAAGGTAGATGCGATGGGGGCATTTTGTTCTCGTCGCTTTTAGATCTGCCTTTTGCCAATAAATGTCACTGTATGTGGGGAAATAGAGTATGTGATGCAGCCATGGCATGCAAAGTGAAGCTCAGTGTTAGCGTTCTTTCATTCTTGGTCCTCATTGTCAGGCGGTGTAACTGATGGACTAGGGACAGGGAAAATAGTTTGGCTTTGATGCTACTTTAAAGTGGACAGCAGTAGAAGAAAATACATTGCATATCTGCAAGAACTTTTTTTACTTGACACAAACCACACAACAACTTCCAATGGGAAGTGTCTCCTTTGGGTTCGGTAGGTCATGAATCCTGGCTTGCCTGAGCTGCAGATAGACTAACCCTCTCCCGTTCATTGTGGCTGGATGACTCTGGTGGCAGAGGGCATCCAGCTCTGAAAAGGAGGATTTGGTATCTGAACTACATCTCCTGCAGTGCAAACTGTAGCTTGGGCCAGCACTGATTGGTCTTGAATTGGCCCAAAGTAAAATGCTTTCATTTGGTTCAACAATCCCATGTATTTCGGTTTGTCTTGCCCAATTTATTTTTTTTTTTTAAACTATTTTCAATAGAATAACCTCATTTTGAATTATTTGGACAGAATCAAGGTTCTGGCACATATTTTCTGTTGTAAAACTGAAAAGCTACAGCATCTTCTCCTCTGGAGCAGGCATGTAGGCACAGCCCAAGGCAATTTAGCTATGTTTGGGGAAGGAAGTCTACTTTAATGTTCCACATAATAAACTGTTTCTACAGATAATGCATCCCTTAGTTTATACATAATATGCTTCTGATCTTTGCTTTGAGCCTCTTATAGCTGCTTGTGTTCAGTCCAAGAGTCAAGTGTCTTAGGAGCTGGATAAACACAAAGATAGAGCCAGTTGTTAAGGAGCTATAGAGATTTACAGAAGTTGACCTCATGGCCATTTGGGGTATTAGTTGGGCATATTTCCCCCATGGTAGAGCAGTCCTGTGCTCCTGCTGCTTCTTGTGCTCCTGCTTTACAAGGAAGTAAGTCTGGTGGAATCCAGTGGTGGATTTACCTGTGTCTCAGTCATATGTAGTTGAATTTCATCGAGAATGCAACTGGTGGGACCAGCTCTCCTGATGAAGTTGGAGAGAATAGGTTTCATAAAAAAGTCCTGTATTTGACCAAAAGAGAGGATGACTGATAAACAGCTTTTCCCAAGAAGTTGTGGAGTCATCCTGGTGGCTTTTAGGTTAGGGGAAAAAAACCCCAACTTTTTAAGCTTTTTACCATTCTTGGTTAAAGCAGGATGTTTTTCTGTTTAACCAGGTACTTTTCTGTAGGGTATTTGCTTCCAACTGCTCAAAGTAAACTTTAGTTGCTGGCAGCAGAAAGTTGTTTGCTTCCCATACAATGAATTGCTTTCTTTTTAGTATTTCATTCAGCGATGCACAACTCCAGAAATATTGCACAACTTACCCATACTAGTGTAGTTTCTGAACCTCATAAAGAAGTGCTTCCTGGTGCAAGAGAAGAGGTTTCCCTCATTTCAGCTGTAAAAAGCTGCCAAAGAAATGAAAATGAGTAAAATGTGGGGCTTTTCCCCCATTATTCATCAGTGCTGTGTTTACTCTTTGCATAGACAACTAATTTGCTCGTTGCTTGCCTAGAGGGAATTCAAGTCAAAAAAAGAGGGTTGAGTTACTAGAAAAAGGTACTCCTGTCTCTGAAGAACAAAGTACTATTCAAGAAAAAACTCCAAAAGTTTGTGAAATGCCAGATTGTTATTTATACTTGTCCAGGTTACGCTATCTATGAATATTTGTGTAGGATATTTTTGCAACTGTGTCCTTTAGTATCTTGCAAATACAGATGCTATCTGTGACTGACAGTTCCCCACTGTTTATGTCATGGTCTGAATCCTTACATGAAACATATACTGCATCTCCTTAAGAAATGTGTGCACACCCAGACACATGGTATTTGTTCCTTGCTAATGCTCATTTTCAACCTTGTTGTTCCTCATGAAGTTTTTATTAAGTATATTTGAGAAGGCTGTGTCCTTAAGAAATATGGAAAAAAAAAAGTCCCTCATCAACACCACTTTTCAAACACCACAAGCAGAGCTACCTCACTGTTGTAAATTACTTTTGGGGCGTTCTGCAGGCCATTCAGTGTGCTGATATGATTGCCCTCGACCTCAGGAACTCCAGGAGTGGGTGCTTCCTCACATCTGACTAACCGTGGATCCAAAATAATAGAAAATACTTTACCCAGTAAAGAAATTGCATGGTTATTTTATGTTTTCTGAAGTACCTTTTTGCTGGTAGTCCCATTCTCAGCTTGTGTGCCTTACTTGGGCATTGGCAGATTGAGAGCAGTCAGTGGGTTAATGCAATACATGTAGGTATGTTTAAATTTTAAAGTAATGTGTTTTGTGGAAATCTTCTAAACGTAACGCCTGTCTAATGTTAAAACTTCTATTTCTCCTCAATGGATAGGTACAGCTTGGTTTAACAGCTGGGCACATACCCACAGACTCTGCCAGTGCCTTCCAGCTCTCTCCTGGCATACCTGAGCACTCAGCCCTGTGCTGCTCAGCTTTCCTTCTTAACCACCTTGCTCTAAGGAGGAATGAGACTTCCTGAGTAGTGAACTGGTCCTTCAGCACTTGTGGACACGAATAATAGCTGCACTGACTCACTTCAGAGTCATTGGGGTGTGACTTTTGCTCACCACATTCCTGTGCCAAGTTGGAGCTGGTTGTGTCAGAAACAAATTAAAAAATATATACATATAAAGAAATTTCCACATTCTTCTTTGATTGCCCGAGATCATTTAAAGCTGGTGGTCTGAAATGATGATCCTAGATCTATTTCCTGTGAACAGTAGATTCTAGCAGATTCCCTCTCTCTTGCTTCACAGGAAAGCTTGTTGCATCCATGGACTGACTCTTTGAGAATTCGTAATTTTGTACCTTATAGGAAAATTTTGCACATAAACCTGGCTTTGCTCCACAAAAAGTTGTCATAGTGGATGTGTGGATACCAAACAATCTGGAGTTTTGTTTCTGTAAGGGATAACATAGGTAAAGCTGTGGAAATTATAGTAGTTACTCTGAATTGGCATATGACACAGAAGAAAGATTAAGAAAAGCAATTTTGCCACTTAAAATCTCTCTAGCACATTATGTTACTTAAAATTAATGAATCTTCCTTTCCAGTTACCTGGAAAGGTTACTACAGAGATTTTGGTTCTTAGAGTGGTTAAAAGAGAATGGAACCAACAGAGCTGTGGATGGACAGTGAACAGTTAAATATTTGGCTTGGGCAATTTAAGGTTTCTCATGCTAGCAGAAGCAAGAATTTGAGGAACTTGTACCTAAATGCTTGTAAAAAAAATGATGATAAAATTAAAAAAAAAAAAACATTACTGAAAAAAACATGAACTTTGGGCCATCATGTTAGGTGTTTCAGTTCATAGCACTGAACACATTGTAAATCTAGTACAAAAGTCAACAGTTTTTGTGCAAACACAATTTATATTTAAATTATATTAGCTCATGAAACACACAAGTAAATGCAAACTGTGAAGTTCTTCTAGGAGGCAGAAACTGTTTTTAACAGGAGACATTTGGACACATATAAATAAGTTGAACATAAGGAGCTTTTAGTCAGTCCACTTATAAGTTGCTCCAGGCCTTTCCTAGGGCTTCTAGGTGCACATCTTTCACATTTTCTCCTGTGAACTCCTTAAAGCAGCGGATTTAGATGCCCATCTAGAACTGGACTGTATAAGCTGGAAGTGTTCATCATATTGTTTGGTGTGCCTCAGCTAAGCCCTGCTCTTACCCCCTCCCATAAAATTGAACAGTAGACCCCAAAAGTTCTCTCAGATCTCCTGACAGAGGTGTGAGAAGCAGGCTTTTAAGAATAGTCTGGTTTTCTTTGATATAAAAAATAACTTGTAATCCAAATGCAGACTTGATAGAAGGACAGGGCTACGTGGAGTGAAAAATAACCTGTTACATCTGGTGAAAGTACTTTCAGTAAGGCTGTATTTGAAACTTTGATACTGAAGTTTCTGGTCGCTTAAAATCATTTGAGGACGTTCATCTAAAGAGCTCCATGCAGAGTCGTGGATTCCGTAGTCAAGCAAAGGACCAGAGTTTTTAGGATATCTGGATTTCCAACCTTTTGGAAACCTCCACGACTTGGGATTTGAAATATTTATGTCATATCTGGGCAGACTTAATGGTTGAGGTCTGAGAGTGGATTTGGGAGCTGGAGTGGCTGGAAGTTGCCCAGCTGTGCCATACTGCCAGACTTTCCAGCGTCGCAGGGTGATGAAATTTAATTTCAGCTTGGTGTGGGAGACTTTGAATCACCAGTGAAGTCCTGCCACAACCGTGGCTGCTGAGGGCGAGTGCCTGTGCCAAGTTGCTCTCCAGAAGCACCTATTTTGCCAACAAAGGTTTATAACATATCACCCAGGACAAAGAGAGCACTACCCACTTGAGGGGCTGCTGTAAAGTTGCTTGGCCTTTGCTGCTTCTGCCTCTGAATTTTGGGGGAGTGGGAGGGGAAGGGAAGTTGTAAGAGGCAGTGACAGGGGAGAGGGGGATGCAGTGAGAGGAGCCCCTGCTGGCATGGCCAGTCTGACCCATTCAGCAGGGCTGAATATGATAAATGCTGCTTTATCCTTCCTTAAAAGGAACAAGATAGCACAGCCTAAATGCCTGGGTGTACTTAAATAGGCAACTGTGGGATGCTGGAGTTGAGGGCGTTTGAAATCGGAGCTCCCCAACAGCCAGGGAGCTGCCACAGGTCACCTGCCTCGCTCCATGGGGACTGACCCAGGTCTGGCAAGAAATTGTCCACGGACGAATTGTAGTACAAATTCCTTTCTTTGTTGGTTGGCCTCTTTCACTAGACCATGGCCTATAAAAAATTGTGTAAAAACAATTCTTAAATATTATTTGAAAGGGCAAACGGCCACGCTGAAAGGTTTGACAGTTTGACATATAGCGCCTGGTTCTGCTCGCCAGGGAACGGGCGTGCGGAGTCCGGGCTCTGCTTCTGCTCCTTACAGGCTCCGCATTTGGTTTTTTTTTTTAAATAGCATCTAGTTGCTGTGCAGGGTTGCTGTGCTCCCAGCAATTTGACAGGCAACGAGTCTGCTTCAGTGATCTTAAATCCTTTTAGACTAATTTGTGAGTGAGCAGAAAAACAGCTAGCACCTTTGGATCCAGCACTCAAAACCAGGGAATCGGGTATCGCCAATTAAAGTGCCATTTCCAACCATCATATCAAGACAGATTACTTGCAGTACCTCTGATAATGTCACGCCATGCCTAAAGAGAAAGTGAGATGGAGTTTCTCTATGGACAAAGGATCCACATGGACCAAACTGCTCAGCGAGCGGGGCAGAGGGAGCATGATGGGGATCATGCACACGCCCGTGCATATGTGCAGCGTGAAGGCGAGCCGCGCGCCCGCCTTGACCCCGGATAGCCATGGGCCATTCTGAAGAGCCTGTGGCCCCTCAGTCACTGGCCTACTAGTTAATTGCCACACGGACTTCGTGACACATGGGCAGATAATATGACATTTTCGGTTTCTGTCACTAGCAAACGCCACGGCGTTGCTTGCACTAGTTGCTAAGAAGCTGTCAGAAACCATTAGCAGCTGGCTAAAGTTGCCCTATGGCATTTCCTCATGGCATCAGCAAAACAAGCATAAATCACCCAGCGGAGCCTCCCGCTATACTAATGAGGCTGTAAGCTTGTTTATGGACTAGCATCATTTCTATGATTATTTCCACCTTTTCAGTTCGCCTTCATTTGGCGGCAGGAGAAGTCAACTTCAGGAACAGTGTTGCCACCGACATTTTACAAATGCAGTTCGTAGCTGCTACCGTGTGGCTGGTCAGTGGTGCTTCAAGTTTGTTTAGTGATCTTTAAAAGGAGGAAAAAAGGGGGAGAAAAGAAAGGGAGGGGGGAATCTCTGGAGACCTCACAGAGGTGAGTGTATCGAGTTGCAAAGTAGATGGAAATACTAAAATCCACAATTGACCATTTAGACTTCTCTCTGTGGTTTCAGTCTTTACGGGATCAATTTTCCATTTAAAAAAAGTGGAAGAGGTTAAACAATTTACAGAAGTCTACTGAAGCATTTGCTCCGAGGATAGCTGGGCGCTTTCTTATCCTCTCCCTGCTTTTCACTTTCTCTAACTTGTGTCGGTCGAGGCCAGGGTTTATTGTTTTAGGCTTTTCTGAACACACACCAGTATTTACACTGGATTGAAAGCATTTGCTTCCAATGAAAATCTTGTCTTAGATTACAGCCCAGCAGTGTAATTTCCCTCCCAGATGGGAGTAAAGTAGCAGTATTTGCCTAAAAACAGTAGGAAGAACAAACTGTGCATTAAGCCAAGGCTGTTTTTGGCTTGAACTAATGATGTAACAGAAACCTTTTATTTGGGATAGGTCACTGCCCGGGATTGAAGGAGGTGATCTGGCTCGCGCTTGAAAGGTTTCTCCATTGTATCTACATAAGTCTTCACTTAAAAAATCCTGTTCCTAATGCTTCTGCTTTCATACAGCAGAAATAAACAGGAAAGGTTCTGGGGAGTGTTATAGGTGGAATGCAGAAAGCTTTTCCTCCCCTAATGGAGGATATAATTCAGGTGCCCTGGAGGCATGCTTTCAGGAATTCTCTTGCCCGAGGTAATGGGAAGCTAAGGCTGCTTGAAGGCCTTGATTATCTATTGATGCACAAAGCTGGAAAAAAAGTCATCTCCCTTGGATTATAGTAGATATTTCCATAAATTATCAATGAGTCCTCCTCCCGTCAGGCATGAGGCAATGCCTGCTAAATTAATCTGAAGGGGGTTTGAAATGAGTATATTTTTTAAAAAATGGGGTGGGGGGAGAGGGTGGGTGGACGATGGCAGGGAGGTGGTGAAAGGCAGTGTCATTAGGTTAGAAGCTTTTCATTTTTAATCAATGAATGTGTAATACTTTTCTTTTCCTTGTTTGCCTCTTGCAGACAGAAAGTAGATTAGCCCATGGAATTTTAAATGCTGTTGAGTTGTTTCCTTTGCTCATGTTTCTTTTATGAATTATTATTTTATATGGTGAATTGCTTCTCTGTATGAAAGCCCTTTTTTACATACTGGGCTTTCAAAGAATTCATTCGATATCTAATTTCTTCATAAAAATCTTGTGTTTGTCTGTAACTACCCAAGGTTACCGTTTCATTAAAGACACAGGCCAAGTCATAAGGACAATTATAAATTTGCCACGGTCAGTAACATGCTACGAATATAACACTAATAATAGCTTTTTTTTTTTTGGTGCTGAAAGCTGTTTAACAAATCATAATTATGACAGTATGCAACCCTTTTTAAAAATATATTTTATTTTTGTCCCTAACAGAGATAATTTGTATTCAGCCCAATTCAGATTACCTTCTTGATCATTCTAGCCTGGGGGTGTAAAAAACACTTGCCTAATAACATCACAACTCCATGTTGCTACAAATACAGTGGCCTTGGAAGCCAGGACAGGTTGTTCAGTCCACATGCAGTCAATGCAAAGACTTATTTGCTCTGTGGACTTGTTTATAAACTGCTTTCAGTGTTTGCAACAAAAATTGCATGCAAACTGCTAGGCACTGCAACTTTTGTTTTCCTTTGGCCGCTAACCCATGAGCCCAGACCCAAGCACAGTGGCATCCTCCCACAGACATGCTGCTAATGTGATGGGAACTCTCTGAGACCTTCTCTGCATTAAGGAAATTCATTCTGGATCAGTGGTTGTTTCACAGGAGCAGACACCTATTACAGATACGGCACACTGGCAAAAAGCAGGGTGTTAATTCCTAATGGTGTATGTCAAATTGGTGCCTACTTATCCCACTCTGAATTTCTTTTGGCTGAGGCTGGGAAGAGGGGAGCCAGTTAGCTAACCCCCCTCCCATCAAAGAATCAGGGAAAGTCAAACATCTGTAAAACACTTAACATAAGCGATGCCTCAATCATCTGGTTTTTTCTGGAATTTGTCGAGAGAATATGATGTTGCAGGAGAGCTGCATTCACCCCAGTTTTCACACCCCAGGGCGGGACGAGGCACCCAGCTTCACACACATCATGATCCCCATCCCGGAACACCATTGATACTTTCCTAATTGTCAGCTCAGCCAAAGTAGCTGATTGGGATGAATCTTTGGGAAGTGACCTAGTGTGAAGAAAAGCCAACATTTCCACCTTTCCAAGCTGAATGCTTGCAAATGTTTTTTATAATTTGTAAGCACTTTTTGTTCCGGGTTACAATGGCAGAGATGGCCACACCGTCCTGCAAAATAAACCAGAATGGGGCCAACACATTTCTGAGCCCCTCCCTCTTCCCATGTCTCTCCCCCCCTTCCCCCATCCCCTCAACTCCTGGTGAATTACGGTGTTAAAGAATTTATACCTCATTTAAATATTCATGCAGTTTATACCCAAAGCCAGGCTTCGGCTGAAGTGTATAAAGGTAGCATAAGTCAAAATTTGATTCACTATATTTACAGGTGACGGCTTGGACAACAGTGTAGCTTCCCCCAGCACAGGTGATGATGATGATCCAGATAAGGACAAAAAGCGACATAAAAAGCGTGGCATCTTTCCCAAAGTAGCCACAAATATCATGAGGGCATGGCTGTTCCAGCATCTAACAGTAAGTGAACTCTAGATCACATATGCAAAATAAAACATGGATAATGTCATAGTTGTAGTAGTCATAGAAAGCAAAAAATACGTATGATGTTGCTGCCAGGTAGCAGAGGAACTTTTTCAAGCAGAGTTGTTGTTGCCTCATTTGCTAGATGCCAGGGGAAGAGCATAGAGCATATGTTTTTATGGTATGGGGTTTTTTTTGTGTGTGTGTTGTTTTTAGATTTGTTTGTTTGTTTGAGACACAGTTATTAACAGGACATCACTGCTAAATGTGATTTTTACTTAAAGCTTATATTAGTATAACCTTGCAGACCTGTCCTGCTTTGCAGCTCCCCTTAGCTGATGTGGGAATCGCTGCTTTAGAGCACAGAGCAGCATTTGGCCCCTGGGTCTGTGCTGCAGAGAACTGCAGAAAACAATTGGGGAGATTAAAAAACAAAGCCAAAAGCAAACAAAGACCTTATTCAGATGTTTGTCAGAGATCATCAGAAGCTTCATGATGAAAGGTCTGAATGTATCTGGTTTAATAGCAAAGTATAATTTTTTCTTTGAGACATTCTCATTCCCAGAGTGTAAGTTACCCCTGTATTTAATGTTAGGAAGTGGTGGGGGTATGTGCAGTTATTTCTGTTACCACAGCTACCTGTATGGGTTTTTTTTATTCCTGGGATTAGAAATCAAAGCTCTGGACAGGTGTGTGGGGTTAAGCTGGATGCTGGAGCCGCTTTCAAGGCTTTATGTTATGTACCACACCTTCTAACATTAGTGTTTAGAAAAAGTGCCATTCTCCTTCTTCATCAGATTGTGGTGATCTGTCATTGTGGTTTTACCTGTGTGTTCCCACTGTGGGGAACTGGGCTTTGAGCCCTGGGTTTTTTGTCTCAGCCTTTCTGTGCCAGGAGGATAAGGCTCAGGCAAGGGTTGCTGGGGTGTCTGCAGGTGGTGGTGAAGAAGAGCTCTTGCCTCTAACCCCAGTAGCTGACTCTCTCCTGTGCCTGTAGTTAGGGTCAGGATGAAACTAGAAGCTGGCCAGCTTGCCCAGCCCCGCTGGGAGCTCTGCCAAGGGTGTACTCGTAAAGCGGAGGAAGTGCTCATGCACATCACCCTTCCATCCCCTGCTGAGCCAAGAAACCAGATATCTGCCATGACTCTTGTCAGCACGGGGATCAGGCAGGGAATCCTGTCCTGTGCAGTCCTGGGTTGCTATGAATGAACCTTCATGTTGGAGCCCTGCTCCTCGGAGGCCAGAGAGGGCCTCGGATATCTCCAACTTAATCTCTCTCTCTGGCAGACTCCGTGTCAGCCGTGCCCCAGCTTTGCCAGGTCCTTAGCCCTGCCTGGTGTCCTCAGTGCCATCACTTTCCAAAGGCTGAGGTCCCTTTGGTGTTGGTGGCTCCCCATTTGTAGGTCCTCACCCAAGATGATTTGACACCTGGCATCTCTCTGCAGGTAGATGTGAGGTTAAGGATATCCACCCCCAAAACAGTCCATGGATGCTGTGCCAGCAGCAGTGCTCACACCAGCCTGAAGCAGCTGGGTTAAGTTCAGGAATGAGGGGAGGCCCTGGAAACTCTGCAGTCAGGACAAGACACACCAGGGAACTGCACATTAGTTCCTTCAGTTTCCAGTGAGGAATTGCAAATTAAGTAGTATAAATATCTTTTCCCGGAAGTGGCCCGTTGCTGTGTTTGTGCTAGTAAATAAAGAATCACCCAGACCTGAGCACAGGAACACAAAGGTCTATCCTGGCCAACTGTTTGAGCAGTCCTCAGCACTCTCTTAGCCTGGACTAGGTACCCCCCTCCAAATGCCTTCCTGGGAATATGGCAGAAGGCTACAGGGTGTCTAAAAAGCCCTTGTGGTGGGAGCCACCCTATGTGGAGCATTTAACTACACGAGCTTGACCTGACCCTGTAGCTAATTTCATGCATAGTCTCAGGACCAGAGAATAGACTGAACAGACCCCCTCACTGTTTCACCTGGGTTAGGTGCAGGGTTTTAATGGCTTTTCACTCTTCTCCTGTATGGTAATAATGTTCAAAAGAGGAGAGTGCCCGCTGAGCTTGCTGCAGGGCTCATAGCAGTCCCTAGGAGACAACATCTGGACATCTGCTTGTAAGGTGGTCTCTTCTTCTGGAAGACTGACATACAGAAAGAACCATTCCCCCCCAGGACCTATGCAATGCTGCATTTTCTACCTTGCAGCGGTGAGCTAAAGCTTGCTTTAAAAATCCACCATCCCCTGTACAGATCCAGCCCAGGCATGTAAAGCATACAGTTTTATTGCAGGGCAGCTTTCTCCTCTCCTGGCAGCATGGTACATCCAGACTTACCTGATCAATTCAGTAAAACAGAATTGGTTTATCCAGTCTGACCTTCTCCAGGCAGGACCTTGAGACAGACTCTAGGTGGGATCTTGGATGGTTTCCTCAAATTAAAACATGTCTGGAGAACATTGTAGGCTCTTCCAAGCACTAGAGCAACAGAGCATGCTGACAGGCTGCTTGGGGTGCTGTCCTGGCTGCAAAAAACCCCGCAACAAACCCAGGCCCAGATAATGGCTGCAATCAGAGCTCAGGAGTAATGGGAGGAGGAACTGAAGGAATTAAAACTCCAGTTCATTTTTGAAGGCTTCTGGGCTTCATGACTGCTCTTGTAACACTGCACAGTGGTGTGGTGGTGTCCCCACCTGATGTCCTTGCCGCAGGAGGGAGATCATCCAGAGGAAACTCAAGATTCCACACAATTTGTTTGTTTGTTTATTTATTTATTTATTTATCCATTTATTAGTGGATTTGGTCTTTTGTAGGGTGAACACAAGGTCCTCCCTAAAGTGGGAGGTGAGGAAAGACAGGGAGGTGGTTCTGTTCAGGCAGGGGATATGTCACAGCTGGTGGTACCTCCCTTTGCCCCCAGCACTTCACCTGCTATCACTTTGCCATCTGAAAAATGGCAGGGAAGAAATGAGCAGCAGTTAAGTGCAAAATCCAGTATCCCTTTGAGCATTGGTGCTTCCTAATTGGGATGTTAGTTGGGAGCCTTCCTTTTCAAAAGCAAGATTTTTTCACAATTGTAATATTAATACACATCATTGACATGGAATTAAATAAAATAGACAGTAATTACTGTGTCTGCCGTACTAATGATTATTGGTTGGAAAGGCTTAAAATGTAAGTGTCGGACAAATACAATCTTTCAAAAGTGTATGGGTTGGGTTAATTCCTTCTATGCAGTTATTCCATCTCCAAGAGCGTTAAGACTTGCTCTGTGCACTGACTTCATTTCCGAAGGTTTGTCCCCAAGTTCTCGTTTCGCGCTTAGGAGGAAATTCAGGTTTTTTTCTCCGGATGCTGAAGTGTTTGGGCAGTAGTTCCCACTCAGTGTCAGGCTCCAGCCCCCCCACCCCAGTGTTTTGACTGATGTGCAGAACTGAGCTGACGTATGCCCAGAGGGTAGGCAAGTGCTGTCCTCTGCAGATGCAGGCAGTATGCTCTGAAGCTTTTCAGGGGATAAATTTGTCCAAATTGCCTTTATTTTTTCCTCTTGGAATAATAACAAAAATAATCAGCTAAAACAATTGCAAAAGTGCTGACCAGACTCACACTTAGGACTTTGCAGGATATTTTTTTAACTGTTTGCTGTTCTGGTTAAACATCTGGGTTGGAAGAGCTGCTCAGGTGGGCTGTTAGTTGGGCAAAATCTAGTTGTGGAGTTTGTTGAAATTTTTCATGGTAGCTTATGACACCAGCTAGCAAATTTGGAGGTTTATGAAATCTGTTTTTAGGATTTTGCTATAAATTTGAGATGGAAACTTGTGACTATTTGGATTAAAAGGAAAAAAAAAAAAAAAAGAAGAAGAATATAGTGAAGAACTGTTAAAGTTTAGTCAAAATTGAGAGGAGACACTTGTGGAGTGTCATCCAATGAACATCAAATGCCATGGCAGGGGCTGGAGGAGGGACTGGGGCAGACCAGTGCTGGCACTTCGCTTCGGAAAGTCACCCTAAGTATGATTTCAGGGTGTGTTGCAGCCCAGCAATGTTTTGCAGGCCTTCTAGACATCTTAAAATTTATTCTAAATTTTTTTTCTTGAATCTCTTAACATTCAGGGTTCATCTCTCCCCCCAAATTTTTCAAGCATGTCTCCTCACTGTAATGTATATCCTTCATCAGGGATTCTGAAATAAGGGAAAAGCTTGGGGGAAGGGGAGGCGAATTAAAAAAATTATCTTGCTTAAAATTAAATCTGTGTAAATTTAATTGTGGCAACAGGGTTCGTTTCTGCTTCAGCCCATCCTAGGCTTTTGTCCCAGCAATGGTATTATTGGTATAAATTGGTATTTGGAATTGGTATAAATTCCTTTTTGTTCTAAACTAGAAGAAGAGAGTTTTTGGGGTGTCGTTTCAAGTGGTTTTTTCACTCATTGTAAATACTGTGCATCCTTTAAATCCAGCTTAATTTAAAATGTTGGGATTCAAACCTCATTTTGGGGATTATACAATGTAATTGGTTTGTTATATGATGAGTATTTGATGATCTTCACGTTCATCATCTAATCAGGCAAAAAAAGCCATAAAATTATAATCCCAAAAGATGTTTAATAACAATTTAAACTATTGAAGGCTTTATTTAAGCACATTAGGGGATTATAAACTACTCTCTTTTAATGGTGCCAAGAGGTAGATTCAAGGACTTCAAACACCTTTTAAAAAACAAATTGCCATGATTTAAAAAAAAATGAATGGGCTGAGGATTTCTTTCATGTAAATCCCATAATTTAATCATTATTTTTAACTGCTTTTAAAACAATTTCCTTAAGAGGTTAAATCTTACCGAAAGGGGAGACCGAGCAGAAGGTAAAAGACATGGCTGAAAGATGTTGACTTTAAAGTGAAAGGTTTTTTTCTATTATGTATCTGGATTTTTAACCTTTATTGATTACTTGGTGCCGTGATACGAAACAAGAAAATTTAAAATAAGCAACATGCAATCTGTTTAGTGAAGCTGTTATTTGTAAAAGAATTTATTGGAACCAGATATTTGTAGGAGGTAGTTTATATCTGAATCTAGCTGAGAAAAATAAGTCCCCGTCACTTCAAGGATGCTATTGTGATAGAAAACTTATACCATTTAATTCTGTAAGTTTTCTTTTCATACAAATGTTTTACTGGCTAACAACTTTTCAAAGTTAAAACAAGTGGATTTCACATCTTTTCTCATCTCTCCATAGTTCTGAGATTTTGCCTTGGGAGAAACACAGGGTTAATTTGACTGCCTGCCCCTACTCCCATGTGGGATGCTTGTCTGGCTTTGGAAAGAAGTATAGTGAAAGGGCAGCTGAGTACAAAACTAGGGTACTGAAAACATGGAAAGGGGAAAATATTTGGCTAAACTAAGTTTTCTTTGTTCTCCTCTTGAGAGATTGGGAAGCATTAAAACAAAAACAACACCCCTTTCCACCCCCCCCCCCCAACCAAACG
>VZTJ01004970.1:425548-471448 GCA_013397795.1 Orthonyx spaldingii
GTAGAAAAGGAAGAAGAGAAAAGGGAACAAGAGAGGGAGAGAGAGAGAGAGAGAGAGAGAGAGAATGTCTATTTCCAAAGGACTACCCTACCTTTTTCCCATTTCCCACAGTTTCTACCTTGGAGGCACTATTGTGCCAATGTGGAAGCCACTAGCACATTAAAGATTTTGAATTATGTGGAAGCTGCTGAAACACATTAGTATTTAGGCACTAGCAGAATTTCACATCTGAGTAGAAGCAAGGGAATACTGAAAAGTTGAAACATGATAAACATTAATTCAGATGCTAAATTACGCTTGCTCTGGTTGTACTAGAACTCCTTTTGTTTGCATAAATATTCTCGGAAATGAGTTTACCACCAAGAATGTTTGCAGTAATAAGAATTTTTAAGTCAGCAGTGGATGCTTTGCTTTCTTCTCCACCCTCTCCTTTCTTTTTATATTTGCAGCTGTGATATTTTGCATGTGCAGCTTCATTTTTGAAATTAGCCTCCTCCAGTCAAGACGCGGCAATGCCGTTACACGATGCGCTGTCTTTCTGCAGTCAAAGCAGACGTGCAAAATTCAAGTATCACCTTTGGAAGGGGGACAGAGAGGGAGGGAAAAAGTTTGGTCACCAATTTTTAAATCTGGAAGTACCCATGGAAATATTTTGGTGAATAGTTTGCAATATGAAGTGCATTAAAGACAGCAACAGTATCTTGGCAAGCAGTGGGTGAGCAGGAAATGAGGATAAATTAATGGGCTTGGCTGTTCATTACTAGTTGTTTATTTAGCTTGTCCTCTAACACAGTTGCTACAAAAGAGTCTATGTTGATTCTCAGATATGCTTATGTATATAAGTGCCAGTGTTAATTTTTTGTTGGAAATCTAACTCTTGAAGCAGTTTCACAGCACGCCAGTGTGCTAGCAAATGACTTAATCAGATCAGGTAAAGTGCCAAAATATGAGGCACCAAACCAGTTGGGTGCATATCTGATGAGATGTGTTAATCTGTGGTGTAAGATAAGCTGCCTTTCAAATAGGCTCACATTTGGAAGTGGTACATCGAGTTGTGTAAGATGCATTCCCTTACTCTGGCATACACTATCCTACATCTGTTTGCATGAACTTAACCCTTGTCTGGATAAGCTGAAGCAATGATACTGTGGTGAACACAGTCTGTTGCTCCAGGACAGGCATCAGAAGTGACTTAGTTTTTTTACCCATTTTAAAAAAGTTTTGTTTCCTTTTTCCTGCATTTGCCTTCAGCTACACAGAATCTGCCCTGTTACAGCTTACATGCTCTTTCTTGTTGCATATATTCAAGAGGCCCTAATTCCTAACATTAAATACTTATGTTTACCGTCTGCCCATCAAAATTACCCAGAGAAAAATTTTCCTTTGGAAGGGAAACTTTTTGTTTTGGTGGTGTAAGTTAAAATTTTCCGTGGGTAATGCCATCCTTTCCAACAAAATGCTCAGCTGAAAATCCAATTTTCAATATTCATAGAGTTGTTATTCATGGAACAAATGTATTCATAGAATTATTAAGGTTGGAAAAGACTTTTAAGATCATCAAGTCCAACCAATCTTATCTTATTGATGAGTCATCATTGTTCTTCCAGCTCCTCACCCTGTAAGCTACAGCAGTGCTAAATATATGTGTAGAGAGAAGGTAAGTAGGCAGAAAAGAGTTTAAGTTAATATGTAGTTATCTAATTTACCTCGCCTTTTGCATCATTGCCTGATTTAGACCCAGAGTATTTAGTAGAGAACTCGTTTCACTTCAGTGGTGGGCCATCATTTTAATAAGGCAAGGTCTAGGAGGCTTACCACTTCATCTTTTGCTTTATGAAGCAGAAACTTCTGCCCAGAAAATACTTCTCAGACTTTAGATATAGCATGAATATTCTTTTCTTGGCCACTGGTTGACCCTTTGTAATCCAAACTGTACGGCATAAAACATTGGGAAGTACTTTTAAAAAAAAAAAACCTTACAACAAAAAAAACTTATTCTCACAATGGGTCATCTGTCCCAGTGATGCAAAAAGCAAGGTAGTCACGTTAGTGACACTAAAGTGATCGCTTGAGTCACATTAGTAAACCCAAGGGGCTGCTCATGCTGTAAAGGTGTTTTCCAAGAACTGTTTTTGAATTCAGAAGGAAAATGGTGGGACTTTGAATTGGGCACCTTGCTTTGCTGATTGCTGTAAAGTCAGCTTTGAAGTGAAATTCTTCTTTCTAGGCCATCCTTATTCGTGTCAGAGCTTTTGGGGCTCCTGATGATATTTTTGGAAAAGTAAATGCCATATTAGACAATCTGGCTAGTTAGTGGATTCATTGGCAGAACTCTGCTTATTTGCCATGGATTTTATGCTGATCCAGGAACTGCACTGTACTTGTGTGGGAATGGCAAAGAGGATAAACCTTGATTTTGTTGCTGAAACCTGAGCATGGGTCTGTCAGTGCAGCAGGTTGTAAACCCCAGAGGGCCGTAAGCTGCAGTTGGGGTCGGAATAATTTTGAAATTGATAATAACCCAAACCTTAGGATTCTTATGAATAAAGTGCAATTTTAGTAATGTTTTCATAAACAGCAGTAATGGTGGCATTTTAGTAAACAGTGGCATTACTTGCATCAAAATTGCACCACATTGGCTTTTAAATTACCCCACCTGTCTGTATGAATAGGATTTTCAATGTCAAGGCACACAGACAGCTGCTGCTAATGGTTTTTTTTTTTTCTCCCTATGTAGATAATGTTTGCAAATCTGCAGCCATCAAGGCTGGTTTCTGATGTAAAATGGTACCTGACCTACTAGCTTTGGTGCTACAAAAGGAGCAGCTTTAATTACTAATGGTCGTGTTTTAGTTTTGTACTTGTTGATGTACAAAATGTCATTTTAGAGCTGAGTAACCTCTGGTTCACTTCCACCAGCGATGGTACACTGGCTGCAATTATTTTCAAAATAATTTGTGTTCCTTGGTGGCAGCTTGCAATCCTGCCTTGTTAACGCTCAGATAATTAGCAGGGGTCTAGTCCTTCAGGTCCCTGTGCCCCCAAGTCTCACTGGTACCCCACACCTTAGAGGGCTGTCCTGGACGAAAGCAGAATTGCGCTTACAAATCCCACTTGATTTCATTTCTAGGTCTGTTCCCTCCCTTGCATTAGGTGGGTGTAATACCCAGAAATTCGTGGAATTAATTTTGTCCTCTAACCCCTGGTAAGCCAGAGGGGTTACGTGGAGGCAAAGTCGAGGCACCCTGCCTCTCTTCCCAGTTATGAACAAAAGGATAAGGCTGAGGCACTGTCTGGTGCTGTTTCACTGGGTTGAGTTTGGTCAGAATGATCCAGTTACCAGCCTCATGCCAGGCCTTAAAAGGGTTAAAGATGTTAATGGTGCCATTAAAAATCCAACTTGCCAATGAGCTATTTTGTGCAAATGGTATAAATATAAGATACACTTGTCTGGCTCATTTGCAAGCATTCTTTTTGACTTCTTTCACACAACTGGTGTTTTTGTGTTTAATTTAACAAGAAATGAGTAGTAAATGAAAGCTGCTGCCTGAAATCCCACTGTGAGCGTGTTTTGCACTTGGCTCCCCAGTGAAAAGGCAATTTGTGAAATTATGTGATAGAGTAATTAGATGAAGCCAGGGCTTCTGATTGTTGCCATGCTTATGTGGTAAAGGTTTGCTGGGGAAAAAAAATAAAAAACACAGATTATTACCCTGGCAAGTTGGCTCAAAGCTTCTTCATTTATTTGTAAACAGAATATTTAGTGACCGCATAGGAAGTAGCTGTAATCACCAGCTCGTAAAGAAACCACAGCAGAGCTTTTGGATTTTTACAGAGTGCTCATGTAAAATTTAAGCTGGGAGGCAGAATCCCTGTTAATGTAATTAGGATCTAATTTACCACCCTTTGCACACAGATGTAATAATGTCTAGATATTTATTCTATCTTTAAGCACATTACATATACCTCAGTGCAGCAGTTACTGAACAGAAACAGGTGTGAGCACTTTCCAGATTCATTTGTACACTGTAAACACACAGTGATTTAAAGGGAAATATTTACCAAAAAAAAAAAAAAAAAAAGGGGAAAGAATGTCTGCAAATGAGGCAGTAATGGACAGTTGCCCTTTATGTACTGATGGATTTCTCAATGGTTAAGTAAATTAAAGCAAATGCTAGAAAAATCAATAGGCTTGCAGAGTCTTGGTTGTGCCTCATAGACTTCAGGACAGAATGACAGATGTGGTGCATATGACCCATTTAAGTATTAATGCTTGGGAAATTGCCTCTGCGTGCAAGGTTATAGGCCTAGAAATATTGTTATATTAAATTACAGACAATGATATTTTTAAGTATATATGGAATTTATATGTTTCAGTTTAGTTGCTCTTCGGCATTACATTTGTCCTGGAAGATTAGTTGCGGAGTTGTTTCTCTGGAACGGTAAATCAGGTTTAAAAAATGTTTGAACAGTGAATTGTCTTTCCAAGGGCTGCTGCAGATCGGCGAGCGTGTTGCACTCTATGGGGGGATGGTGGTGGTGTTAAATAAGAGCCACACAGCCACTGTGTTCACTGGCAAATGTAGCACATAAGCGAGCCTAAATTAAATATCATTAAAAGGCAGCTTTTGAAATGGTGAGAGGGCTGGTGTGATGACACAGGGTCACTGTTAAATTGGGGTATTCTGTATGACTAAACACAAAGTAAAGTCCAAAGTGCGTGGTCAAGATGAGCTAAGTAAGGTCTCACCTTCTTCCCCATGTGCCACAATTGCAAGGGATGAGTTTGCATGGGCAGGATGAGTAAAAACTGACCCCACGCAGAATTCTCCTGAAACAGAGATGTTATGATTAATCCAAGCCGGCAGATGAGCTCTAGATGAGATAGTGTTTGCCATCTCTGATTTCTGTCATTTCTTGCTGTACATCCACCCAGGCAGCAGGGAAGTAGACCAAGTTAATTGTCTCTTTGTGGCATCTCTGGCAGGAAGAGCGTGAAAATAGCTGGGACCCTGATTTTGGTGTTGGCGTGAAGGCAGAGCAGTGTGTTGGCCGTGCTTGCTGTCGGTGACAGCCCGGCATACCTTGCCAGTTATCCTGACTTCACCCCAAACACCTGTTTCTGTGAAGGGAGCAGCGGATGCATTTTATATACAACTGCCACGTTTAATATTAGAAAAGAGCTTTAGACTTTCACAGTACCACTGCTGTTCCTTGCTGAAGCCGTTACATGGGAAGTTTTGTTGTTTTCCTCTCAAACATGAATTTTCAAGTTTTACTTCCATTTGTTCAATAGATATTTTTCCTTTTTGTTTGTTTGTTTGTTTGTTTGGTTGGTTTTGTTTCTTGATTATCTCTAATATTTGATGTTTGAGTACTGCTGTCTCCCTTCTGGCTCCCTCTTTTCTTACTTTACTCTTCCTTTTCCCTGAAGTATGAAAACTCACAGGGGAATAAAGCAGAGCCATCTCCAGGGAGTATAAAGGCTGCACACTGCTACTGGGAGTGCCAGTGAAACGATGACATTGTGGAGGGGCAGATTATTCCTTTTGGGCCTGCTGAGGACTTATTTGTGTATTGAGGCTGGATGAGAGCGACTGGTGCTGAGGGCTGTCAGGCCAGGGCTGAGTGATGACAGACCCTTGTCATTTGCCTGCATTCAGCTTCATTGCTATGGTGACAATATGTGGTGATGAAAGTTGCTGCTGAGGGTTCGACAGCATCCTGCACGGTTGCCGTAGCTGACAGCATCTTTGCAACAGTGTGTTTGAGCTGCTGATGGCCCTCGGTGTCAGAGCAGCATCAAATCTCTAATGACAAACTCTCCACAGATTTTTGGGTCCACAGGGGTAGTGCTCGTGGCACCATCGCCAGTCTCAGCAACTTCTTGCATTGGTGACAAAAATTGTCTTTACCTGTTTTAGTCATTTTTATGTGCCTCATGGTGGATTTTCCCTGATTTGTTTTGTGTGACATACAAGCTGGGTAAGCTGGCACTTACCTGCACAGCGGCACGGAGTGGCCGTGGTCCTCCTCCTGCCGCATGTAAGGCAAACACATTAATCAGCATATAGCAATGGCTGCTTTCATTAAATGTACGTGTAAGGGGCCCTGGTGAACGGGCTCTTTTGTTCCCGACCAAACCAGAAGGGATCAAAGGTCAGCAGGAATCCAGAAGCCATCAGTCAGGGCGGGTTTTGCTGGATCCCGGGGTTGTCAGCTCCACTGTCACCCCTGGCAACTTGGGCTGCCGCCTGCTTGCCTTCCCCACTGCCTGGCGCAGAAGTGGAGCATCCGGTCTCTCAGTTGCTGTAAAAAGATGCTGACATAAAGTCGGCATTTGAAATACAGTGTGAGCATTGCCGTGCTCCTCTTTGTTGTCCAAGTCATTTGAGAGTGAGATTACAAAAATGATAAGTTGGCTTTGGAGAGATCGTTTTGCTGCGTTCATCTTTAGGATGTGTTTTAAGGCTGCAAGTTCATTTTTGGTTTAGTGGCAAATGGCAACCCGGAAAGAAGCAGCAGCATAGTGCCAAAATGGGCTTCTATGCCTCTGCATATAAAAGTTCACTTCTAAAAAAACTTCTGGTATGGCATTTATTTCCTTTGAGCAGATCGATTTATTTTCCCTCCCCTCCCTGTGATGTTAAAGTACATTTGGCAGTAATCAGTTTATCCTTATTAGAAGCTGTGGTAAAAGGCAGAGTTGCTGAGTCAATTCACTCCATTTACTTCCCCTATTGAGCCTTAATGTGTCCCAGTCCCCACCCCTTACAGCGAAAACATCATCAATTATAGGGCTGACAGGAGCCTAGGACTCAGTGTAAGTTGCTCCTTGGGGTTATTCATCTTGCACCAAAAAAACTGGCACTCAGCAATATTCACCACTTCCCCCTACCTAAAATGATTAAGTAAACAGTGAGGTGAATTAACAGAGGGGTAAAAAGGGGGAAAACTGAGTCTGAATATGTTGGAGGCAACTTTGGCTCATATGGCAGGAGAAATAGAGCCATCAGCCAACATGCAAGCTCCCCACCACTGTTTAATATTGCTGCTGAAGCTGGAGGGAGGCTCAATTATCCTTCAGCCAGACACCTTACTGCTTCTCATAGCCTGACCTGCAAGAGCTTTTCTATTTTGGCACCTGGGCTGGAAAAGCAGCTTCAGCCCTGGAAAAGCAGCTTCAGCACTGATGCAGCGGAGATGTGCTGGTTGCCAACCTCTGTCAGCTGCTTAGGGTGAAATACATTTAAAACACTGCTCAGTTTACTCCAGTTTGATCCCATGATATTTGTATTTATTCCAAACATCCCGAATCCCTGCCGGTGGAAAACATTTCAAAGCGGGAACTTAATTTTCTAAGTTTTTTTGTAAATGTGATATGGTAAAGTCTTTTTCTTCAAAACCTCAAGAAATACAAAAGCAAGGAATAGAATGTGCTTTGTTACCTTTACCTCCCCTTCCTACAAAAGAAAGCAAAAAAAGCCCATCCAGTTAAGTGAATCTAAACATGAAAACCTCAAACTTTGGGCTTATTTAAGTTTTCAAAGTAATCTTAAAAAAAAAAGAAAGAGGCTCTGCGTTCCTTTGCCCAAAAATATAATGCAATCACGATAAGGAAGGAGAAATTCCCCTAGCCATACACCTGGTTTGTTTTTACGCCCGGTGCTGCGGTTAGATGGTTGTCTAAATAAACAGAGATTAGGTGGGGGGCTTTATCTCAAAGCTGGCACTGGTTATCACACTGCTTCCTCCCACTCCCTCCCTCTGATTGTGAGTTGTATAAGAAGACTTAGCAAGCATAACTTAGAGCCGATAACCTTTGAATGTTAGTTCAAGGAAGCTGTGCCATAGTAACAACAACAAAAAAAGAAATTATGCAAACTCTGTCACAGACTGTTCAAACAACTGGCAATTTGACCCTAATTCTGATTTAAAAGAAAAAGTATTTGATAAGTTTTTTTGCTCCTAGAGTTCTATTTGAGTTTGACGTGATCAATAATATTAATATTTGAGCAGTAGTTAAAAAAAAAAAAAAGATTCCAGGAACAAATTGGAATTTATTCTTCAAATCATCTCTCCTTTGGGTGTCTTACTTTAAACTTGCTTTAACAAAAGGAACCTGTAATGTTTCATTTGGCCAAATTGTTCCAGCCCTGCAGTTGAGGGTTGAATTGATCTTGATGCAGCCCTGGAAAAAGACACTGTTGACATTTGCGTTTGATGGTAAATGAGATATATATATATATATATATATATACACACAAGCAGGGGAGATAAAGAGAGGCTGCAGGTGATGGGTGGCTTCTGGCTCTCCATGAAAGCAAACACGAAAAGTCCTGGTGGTTCTGCATGGGTGTGAAATCAAAATATGCCCTTTTCTAAGGGTGTCTCAGCGTGCTTATGGGCAGCATACGACATGCAAAGAGTAGTAGAAGGGTCTTTGGGGTCTTTGCAACATGCCTTCCGTAAAAAAAAAAACAAACCAGCAAACCACAACCAGGGAGAGGAAGGAGGGGGAAAGCGTCCATGCGCTACCGCAAGGCAATGTCATCGCGATGTTGAGAAGCCAACTCACAGTGAGCGGGTGAGCGCGGGCATCTCTGCCCTTGTCGTTCGGATTACCGCCGTGCCACGCGCCCAGTTACACAATGCGTGAAGGCGAGGGTTATTTCTAGGACAGATAATTGAACATTAATACTCGTTGACATTGTCGTAGGAATGATATGTCAAGCTGACAGGGCCTATGTGCTTACATCTGCTGATCGGCTGCAGACGAAGGGGATGTTTGGCAGATTAGACCTGGGGCCTAGCTGCCACCGAGCCAGGAATGATACAGCCATTAATCATGAGCTGCCATCTTGGGCTGCCCTCCCAAAACCAGTGGTTGGGTCCCTGCTTTTGGGGGTGTAGGGCATGGTTCGCAAAACAACATCGCCCCGTGTGTGTGCGTGCACACCTTTGCGTGCATAAAGATTTATGTACACATATAAAACGTATTAAAGGAGAGCATCCTTCATGCTGCATACGCATGAGTGCCGCCGTTGTCTGAAGAGACTGTTTTCAATCTACTAACGTGAGAATAAAAGGAAGCGGAATAGATGAGGAGTTCTTCAGAAGCATTGAGAGCATGATCAAATTTGATGAGGTGTTTCTGATTATCTCTATCTTAGGAAGTAAATGACATAAAAATGGTAGCAGAGTTAGCTTTTTTTTTTTCCTAGTGTGTTTTTTGTGTCTCTCTTCTTCTGGATATCAACAGCCCCTTCAAGGCAAGGGTGCTGTAGATAAAGTAGTTGCGTTGCAATCACTCCTGTCCCCTTCCAGCCAAAATCCTACAAACGGTGCCTTTCAATATAATTTCATAATAAATCTTCAGAGAGCTAATGCCTTTGTCACAGCATTTCTATGACCAGACTTTGTTGCCCAAGTTCAGAGGCATGAGAAGCAGATGGAAAACAATTACAGGGGCCTCTGACACTGGAGTCAGTTCTACTTTCTTAAAATAGGGCTAAACATCATGTTTGTAATGTCTCACATACAGTTTGGCTCTGCATAAAATGCTACAAAATAGGGCCCTTGAGAACATCCATTATCACATTTTGGTTAACATCACAGATTTTAAAAATCCCAGTTGTACTGAAGCCATGAAATAAAGCTTTCATCTGTAAAGATCTAGTTTCTCTTTGTTATTAAAATAAACTAAGCCATTAAACAAAATATATGCATATAATAGTGAAGTTCATAATTTCCTATCATCAAAATGATAAATTCAACTTTTTTTTTTAATTGGAGCAGTCATCTTAGAAAGGTTCGTGCATTAAGATCAAATGTGCCTGGTTGCTCTTTCTTACTTTGTAACTTGTTAGTGGTGACATTTTTTTGGTCTTTAACTACTTTCATTTAGGTCTTTCTAAAAGAAATGAGTTTTGTTCAGAAAGGAGGGGAAAGCAGAGGGGGATTTTTGAGCTTGGTATTGAAAAGATTAATTGATTATATCTCTCTGCTGTTCTTGTGAATTGTTAATGGCCATTGCATCATAAATATGCTGAAAGCAATGTGTCATCTCGATGCTTTTGCTTCCAAATATGTGCATTGTCTCTTTTATGGTAGTTTCTGTGAAGGCATGTGCATGTGTGTGGTGCTTGCTGTGCTCAGACCTTGAAAGGGACCAGGCAAAAGGGGATGCTCAGGCTGGGCCTGGGGTGGGCACTGGCTGCTTGTAGCTGACTCCGTTTGGATTTTTGGAAAGCTCCTTCCAAAAACCCCTGTCCTGGCCTCATCCATTCATCATCCCATAGAAGATGCCCACTGAGGGTCTCACCTTACAAAGCTGAGGACGTATCCTTTAGGCAGTCCAGGCTTTGCCTATGTTCACTGCAGCTAAATGCCAGATCTAAAGTTACACAGGTGAAGACAGGTTTGCATTTCAGGGCTCATCCCCCAAGTGTTGGCCAATACCAGCCCCTGGGAAATGCCTCACACCATGAATATTTCCACTGAAATGCAAAGCTTGGTTCCACCAACCCTCTGTGAGGGAGGATACAGTTAGGTCTTTGGAGGCTTTTGAAATCCAAGTGAAATTGATAGAGACCTGCCTTGACTTTGGGGGAAAAGGTCATTTGTTATGGGGCGGTCCTCTTGGTCCAAGAAGGTTTCCAGGAGGGAAGAGTCACATCCTGGTCCGAGCCTTTTTAATGATCTTTTTATAAGGACAAGAATCAATATATAGTCAATTTGTGGGCAATATAGGGTTGAATCTGGAGATTTGGAGGAAAATTGTGATGTGCCTTTTTCCGACTCTGAGGAGCTCTAAATCACACTTTTTTAGGTGCACATTCATGTGCATAGAAATATCGACCTGGGAACATATATCTGCTTTATTCTGAAATTGGTTAGCATTATCAGACTTGTTTCTTTGCTAAGTTGGGTACATAATTAATTAGAGCAGTTGTTTTCTTTTGGAAACTTCTCCGTTCATCTCTCAGAGTTAAATTTTAAGGCTGGGCTAGTCAGAAAGTAGATTTCTGTACAGGCCTACACCCTGAAGCCAGTCAAAGGGATTTCACACACTAAATGGGTGTAGATAAATGAATTCTCTAGCCAGAAAGCAGAATTGCTTAGTCAAGTTTACTGAGTTAAAACTTGGCTGTGTTATTCATATATGCAATTGCACTGAACTTGGGTTATTTTAGCAGAAGAGAACTCATTAGACCTAAGGAATGAAGGAGGGAATTTATGAGGGACTCTCATTTTAAAGGTAAAAATAATGGAGAGTGAACGGATGGGGAGGTAAAAGCTGGGATGGATGAAATGAGAGCGCCTGAAATAGCTGGCTGGGTGCTGGAAAGTGAAGCCCAGCTGTAGCCCAGGTAAATTGCATTTGAATTTCAACCTCAGATCTGTATGCACTCTTCTTTGGCAGATGTTGAATTGATAATGCCTGTGTGTTAAAGAATTCTGATTGTTTCTTTTGCCACCTTCGCAGCTTATGAAAATGCAAGTAGCCCTACCTAATGAATATTAATAAGAGTGATAGCTGGATAACACACAAGCCTGTGGCTCTTTGGAGCTTGGATGGGGTTAGTTGGAGGATTGTTGTGACTGGGAATTTAAATGCTTTTTAAGAATAAACTTCCTGAAAGCTTTTACGTTCTCCTTTAAAAGCTGATGTTTGTTCACAGTGGCATGCTCATGCTCAGTGGCATAGGGATTTTTTCCCCTTTCCCTTTCTAGACACATATGAAATTAATACTACAGATGGCATGTCCATGTTTTTTAAAACAAGGCAATTTATTAGTTGAGAAGAGAAAGAGATCCCATCTCTTAAATTTACTTCAGTCTAGGGTTAATTGTATCAATAGCAATGGTTCATTTTATTTTCCTTGTTTATTTTTGCCTTTTCCCACACCCCATTCTCGCAGGCAGCTGTGGGAGTTATTAGCGGGGCAGGGAAATGACACTGATGAATTCTGCATCTCCAAATGTGCTAGGAGGCTTTAAAGCCCATTTCATGCCGTTAGTTAATCGGGCGGCTCGTTAGGCCCATTGCCGGACCTCACACATGGCAGGGTAATAGCAGGGATGGCTGTGGAGTGGCTGCAGGACAGGAGGGCTCCGAGGACCCGGCTTTTCAGCCTGGTTGGAGCTCCCAGCTGCTGGAGCTCCCAGCGATGCCTGGCACTGTTGGGACTCAGTGGTGGCACTGGCAGCGCCCCTCAATTTTCACCAGTGATGTTCTCCGATTCTGCTGGAGCAATCCTCTCCAGACCTTTGTTTACTCACTTGTAAAAATCTCTATTACCAACCTTTCTGCCTGTGTCATACGTCCCATTTGATCTGCTCTTCTTCCCCCAGACTCTGTTCCCAAAACTGCTAATTATGCAAAAAAACAAGGTGCCCTTTTTAATAGCTTCCTGCTCATTGAGAGCTGCAGGGGCAGACTTGAAAGGAAGGGTTGCAGTGGGTCAGAACTCAAAAGGCAAATAGAATCAGAGAGATATTTATTCATTATTAAAAGAAACCCACAACCTTGTCTTGATAGTAAGGACTGCTGTGATGCTGCATGGGCTGGAGTTCTTTTGCAGAATAGTGGTTTAGGGCTGGGATACTCTTGGAGGATTTCATGAAGGCTCAGTGAGGAGGATTTAATGAAGATTCAGGGATTAAGATACCTCTGCATTATCATTTCTGCCAAATGCGTAAAAGGACTTACTGTGCATTCACTTTACAAGTAAACTTACTCTTTCTAAAGCTTTGAAACATGAGGAAAACCCCCAACTTCAAAACAGAAACACATGTATGCAGTGCATTTCCCCTTTTGCAAAAGGCCTTTTCTTTCCCTTCTCTTGTCATGACAAAAAGGCTTAATTTTTTTTATCCAATATAAGGGGAGAGGGAAGAGGGGGAGAGTCATTAAAATGCAGTGCTTTCAATTATGTCCCATTATTTGTCATTTTTATTGCTTTTCTATAGTTTTCATTGCACCTTTAATAGCACGCCTGGTCAGAAAAGGTGAGCTGGAATGTGAGCGCACTTGGCTGTGCCGCTGTCAGTGCCTACGAGCTGTGCTCGAATCCCAGTCCCTGTAGATTTTAATGTCCCTGCAGACTGCTGGCAGCCTGCTTCCAGCTGTGGCAGGCATGATGCAGTGAATTGCTTTTCAATGTTCTTTACTCAAATAGGCAGTAATTACAAGCTTAAAGAGGTTTAGTGGTCCAGTAAACTACATAATCACCCCTGAATTAGCCTGGGCTCATCAGTTGCAGTCCAGCAACCTCAAGACTGCTGTTTGTATGCAGGCTTTATCACGTAGCAACCTGAGCAGCAGGTGTGGAACAGCAAGAATCCCCCATAAACACAACTGTCTACTGGGGACAATGATCTCTAATGAGATGAGGCTACAGCATCACTGTAATTTAAGTGGGAAAATTAACGCCGGAGAATGTGCACTACTTCCAAGAGTCTCTGCTTCTTCAGAGAACAGCAGTGTTTTCCTGGCTTCTTTTTTTTTTTTTCTTTTCCCTCCTTATTTCTTTTTTTTTTCTTCCCAGATCTTTAAATGCATATTTCTTTTTCTTTTTTTTTCCCTTGAAGAACACGTTGCGGTTTTGCTTATAAGTTGAGTAGGCTTTATTCTTTTACAAGGATATGTTGTGAATATTTAATGGTGGACAGGGCATCTGTTCAAGGACTTTCCATGCCAACAAAGCAGCATTGCAAAATAGCAGCTTTATCTTTTCATTGCCTTCCTCGCTGGCAGTTTTCTTTTTTGTTTTGTTTTGTTTTGTTTTCAGTCGGAAAACGTAAAATAGAATGTAACCCCCCTCATCTTGGTGTTGAAGAGTGGCACCTCGATGTGTTGGTTGCCTTGAACTCTCCTTGCATGGCAGCTTGGTCCTTCCATGAAAAAGGGTGTTCAAGCTCCTGGCGGGAGGCTTCCCAGTTTGCTTGGTGGTTGCTACTAAGCATTCCACCACCTTGGGGAACCTGCTTAAAGCTCCTGCTTCATCCAAAAGCCTGAGGTTCACATTAGGGATCTGGCTGAATACAGCAACCCTCCATCAACCTGATCCCACAGGTGTGTAGGGTAGGGGATGAAGGCACACGGGAGCGTTTTTATCCCTCACTTAGAGAGGGAGCTTCTGATGTACTGAAGACAGCCTGGGAAAAAGAGCAAAAAGCACAAATAAAAGCTTTCGGCTTAACTCGATGGGATTACAACTGCTGGCGCTGGCTTTCCCAGAGATTGTAGAGTTATTTCCGAGCCCACCTGTTTAGAAAGTCATTTGAGGTAGATAAGGACAGTGACTTATTGCTGAGAAAAGGCTTCTGGTTAGGAGATATTTACCTGGGCTAATCTGTCTTAGGCTGGCTCTAAAAACAACAGCAGTGCTTTTACAGAGTTATCAGGTAGTCGGGATTTCCTTTGGTGTGCCAGGGATATTTTTTCTTCCTTCCCAAAAGCTGCTCACCTAGGGAAGGCTGGGGTTTGCCTTCCTGCCTTTTCGCAGCTGCCTGATAAAGATGTTGGCTTAACTGAAAAGCCGGGTTTCAATTCAAGGACGTGAATTTTAGCTCTAAGGCAGTTGAAGGCAGATGATGCATTTCCTCAGTTCCTTCAGTGTCATTTGGCTATAGTGTTTCATAGTTTTTGGCTGCATGCTGCATTGAAGAGAATTTTACTAATCTTTTGGACGCAATTTTTCTTTTCATTTCCCTGTCCTTGGTTAGTTTTAGGCGGTGAAAGAAAACCAATGATTACTAGCAATAATAAAGAAAAATGGCAGGGATGCAAAAGCACATCACCCATGTCACATTAGCACAAATAGTGTTGATCCTAGAGTAAAAAATCCCTTCTGAAGTGTATTAAGTGAAGTTAACATGTATGTGCAAGCTGTGTGTGTGTTTCTGTGTGCACATACATACAGGCACCAAAAGAATGCTTCACATGGGAAAAGCTCCACTCAGTTATCCGGGTATAGTGTAGGAGTGTCTGCATAGACTCAGCTTGAACTGGAAACCAATAGGAGCCAGAGTAAACTCCAGACACTGAGGTCTATCAGAGTGTCTCCAAAAGGAAATAGCAGAAGCACCATTGCTTGGACTAGCTAAAGCTCAACTGGAAAAGGCAGTGGGTAATAATATATGGTATGGAAGGAATAATATTGTAGCAGCCAGGAGATGGATTAGACGAGTTAAAAGGTTTTTCCATTTTCTGACTTCTGTAATATCCTGTGCAAGGGATGATCTGAACTTTTTTTCCTTAATGAGTGCTCACATTATGAGTAATTTGATGGGGCCACCAGAGAAGTATTGGCAGCGCATCCCAAGCCATACCATGTCTCTCCATCAGCCTTGGAAGGGACATTTATGTTAGTGAGTGCCAAAACTTGTTCACAGACAACTCTTGCAAGAAAATTATTTACAAAAGGGCAAATGGGAAAAGAGGAGAAGCTTTTTTTTTTCTCGGCATAACTTCTTCATTAAAAAGCGTTGCTGTTGCCACTACCTCTTTTCCCTCCTCGTAAACCCCCACAAAGGAAACGTCTCCTCCTCTGCCTGCAAAACCACCCCAGCCCCTGTTTAATCAGGTTGGCTGTGAACACACATTCAGATTTTTGAATTTCTGGGGTATTGGCTCTGTCTTTTACACCCTGCACTTGCCTTAGGAGAGTCAGATTCTGCCTCCTTTCCTCACCTTTTATTTTTTGGCAGGGTTGCCAAAGCAGCCTACAAACCCTTTTGTAAGAGCAACGATAGGCAGTGTCTCAGAGCCCATCTCATAGGAATGGGCTGATGCAGAAGCCAAGCAACAGCTTATTTGCCTCACCATAGGGATACAGGCGAGTCAGAGTGATGCACCATCTAGTCACATTGCATATTTTGATGCATTTTTGACTTTAGAAGACCAAGCTCATCTGTTGATTTTCTGTTCGTCGTTTGCAGCTCAATAACTCTGGCAGCAGCAGGATTTATTAACAGTAATGTAACAAAAAAGGCCTTACCGCAGGGATATTAAACTATTACAATAAGTTGAGGAAATATTTTCTTTTGAAAGAGGAAGAGGCTGGCTTTGTCTGCAGCATGACCGTGTCATATGGACTATGTTTTCTTGCTGCTCTGAAAAAGCAACGAGGAGCTTGAAATGCCAAAGCCAGCTCACACTTCAACAGCATTATCAGGCTGACTCACTGCTCTCAGCCAAGGAAAAGACTGTACAAACTTTGCACAGGCTTTTTTCCCTCCCAGCCTCAGAGATGCATTTCTAATAAAACAACTTCCTTCTCAGTGTTTTAGTATTTCCTCCAATGTGCAAGCCAATCCCATGGGATAAACAGGATCGAATTTGCAGCTTCCGAGTTGAATTTTTTTCTTCTCCCCCCTCCCTGCCAGGTCACCTCAACTTGGCAACTTTTTACAGCCTTGCCTGAATATAAAGCAGGTCACAGGGATGGTCTATAAACCTATTCAGGCAGCCTGCAAAATAGGCAAAGGGACTCCACGCGTTCTCTTTATCACTCCCTCTCAACACGCCGGTGGTCGATGAAGAAAGGAGGTTGCAATCTTATGACTTTATGGATAGTGATCCAACCATTTTTTGGCTACTTTGTGAGTGCAGAAACTCCCGTTATTCTTTAGGAGGCCAGAATGTGTGAGGATCTAGGACTCGACTGCTATAAATTCAGGCTCTGTTCTTAGACTACACCATGCACTGCTTTTGTAATGCAAATGGAAGGCACAAAGTGTCCCTTTGATAATGTGCAGTCAGGAGACAAAAAAAGCATTCACTGCAACAGTAAAACTAATTCATAAAGCTGAGAGACAATAAGAAAGCATTATGGATATTAAAAAAAATAGTAATTTCTCGTAGATCAACTTGATCATTAATGTAAACAGTTCAAATGCAAACCAGAAGGAGGCAGGGGAAGGGGAGAGACCCAAACGGCTGTGCTGCCACCTTAGCTAACCCTGGACAAGTTCGGGTAAAGCAAGAACTTAGAGTTCAGCATAAAATCAATGTGCACTTTGTCCCTGGAGGGCTGATCCTTGGGCTTTATTCTGGATACTGAGTTCGGTTGTGTTCGTCTTCCGAAACAAGAAAATCACAGCGTCGGGATTTTTTTTTTCATTTTTTATTTTGATGTTAGAAAACAGTTAATAAACACTCCTGGGGCATAAATTTTAAGGGGGTGATTTCTTTTCATCACCTACCAGCGTTTAGCTCAAGGTCATCTCACCGTCATGCATTGCACTGAGCTCTGGAGGAGGCAGAGGGCTGGAGGAAGGGGATAAAAGGGCTTCCAAAATGGTTCTCCCAGCACAGGCAGCCAAGTGACGGCACCGCCACGATAAGGGCCAGGCTGGACGGGTGCCACAGCCTCCTTCTAGCAGAGCATGCAGCCTTTCTCCTGGGGATGGTTTCTTCCTCGGTGCTGTAGTAGAGTAAAACTGGTTGGCAGCCATGGTTTGAGCCGGTTTGGAGGAATTAATAATCTGGGGGGTGAGAAGGGCAGGATTATTTTCCCATTTTTCTGGCACCATTCTGATGCACTGCTGTGGCTGAGGAGGAGGGGAGGCAGTGCTGTTGATGCCGGGTTACAGATAAGATAAAGTCTGTCTCTGTTCTGGCATCCAGCATTTGCTGCCTGGGGTGGTAAATTTGAGGAAAGGAGTACATTTGGACAAGGTGTAGCACTAAGAGACAACCTTGGATGCTTTCCATCTGTACCTACTGGAGGCTTTACCCACCATCTGTAGTCAAAGGTGATTAAAAAAAAAAAAAAGTCTTATTATTTCTTCTGCTAAAAATGCTCTCAGCTGCCTTAAAAAATGGGCTTTTATTAAGACTACTGCTCACTAAATACCATTCATAAAACAGTGACGAGAAAATATGATGGAAAGTTAAATTTTTCTCTCTGTCACTTTGATTTCTTTGTTACTGCTAAAATGACTGCTCTGACTCATATTTTGCATAGTTATTTTTACCTTTTCAAATGTTCCTTAACTGTTCATATTACCCTGGGCAAATCCCCCAGGGATAATTTTCATTTGCATGCAGACTTTGATGGTGTTATTAAGCAATCACTTTCTGTACTAAGTCATTATTAAAAGTAATACCACAGAGCCTCAAAAACACATTAATGGTGCCAAACAATCCACATTTCAGTGCTAGATTTATGGAAAGGGTCTCATATCATTCAGTGGATGCTGCTGTATAGTTCTGTAGCAGCAGCAGGCTTGATCAGAAAATATCAGAGCCAAATTCAGAGCCCTTATCTGTTGTCAACCTTATTTGTTTAAATGGCCCTTTTTTTTTTCTTTTTTTTAACCTGTCTGCTTCCTACTTGTTTTTCCCCTTGGATTTGCCCTTTTCCTCTGGCCTTGGCAAGAAAGCCTGTCTGCAGTTTTCCAGTATACACAGGCTGGGCTGGTTCTGGGAAGGAGGGTCAGCCTTCCCATCTGTAATCAGCATTTTATGGCTTTCACTCGAGGTGTTAATGCAGATCAAATGGAAAACAGTCCAGCATGAGTGTTACAGCTTCTCATGCTGCCCTGCACACGGTCCCAATCGTTAATTCTGATTATAAGACCTAAAGGTAATTCTGTTTGCTCTCCTAATGCATTGCAGCTCTCCCGGTGGTCCAGTGTCTCTTTTCTCCAATTCCCATCTTGATCAATTGTTTGCAAATAATTAAGCTTTTAAGAGATAATGGTAGAAGCTAATGTACACAACAAAGTAAAGGTCTCAAGTCACTGTTTATTGAACAGTTTGCCTTGATACCCCAAAGTGATCTAGAGTGATGGGTGGACTTGTCAGCTGGAGTCACTGCAGTGGTTTTAGTCATTTTTCCATATATATTTATGTATTTAGTAAAATTATAGGATATCTCAAGTTAGAAGGGACCCATAAGGATTAAATCCAACTTTCTCCTCCTTACAGGACTACCTTAAACTGAACCATTTGACTAAGACATGTTTTATCCGTATTCGTACAAATATAACATGATCTATACACACATAGATATATATACCCACATCTATGTGTAATTTGTCTTTATTCCTTCCAACAACCATTGGAAGTTTTCAGAAGGCACTGGTCATTCTTGCAGGGGTGGAATAAAGACCAACAGCAACAGCTTCAATTGAATTTCCTATTTCTTCAGAAAATGGCAGTTCTCAGGGTTTCCCCCTTTCTCTGTTACAATGTGATGTCTGCCTTTGCCTGTAGCACAGGCCTTCTGAGCCCTGTGGGTGGGAATGCAACAAGGCTTTGAATGTTTTTATAGCAACCTCGCCTGTGGCACGCTGATTCTTTGTCAAGTCATTGCGATTATTTTATTTTATTTTATTTTTAGTCTACAAAGGAACAACTCGTATGATCCACAGAAAGCTTATATAATAAGGTTGCTTAGTGTTTAAGATTACTTTAAAGCACACTGAATTATGGTTAAAAAGCTTGCCGCATTGTGACCCTTTAGCTAAGAGGGATTAGCTATGTGAAATCCCAGGCTGTCATGTGATTATGGCAATTACAGATTTATCATGAAATTAAAAGTTTATGCTGTACTAGGATATGAAAAAAAAAAATCTGATGACCCGAGACATACCACAATTTGAGGAATTTGTAGTTTGAGACATTTAAAACAATTATTTTTACAGTGACAATATTATTCTGATTGGCTAATTTTATCCAGTCTTGTCTATTAAAAAAAAAAAGTCCAGAACAATTGAAAATTGCTTAATGGAGACAGACTTCTCAATTCCAATAGCTAGAGGCTGTCTAGTAATTATTGCTTCCTGCATGAAATTAGACACAGTTTGTTCAATTACTTAAAATTAGATCACATGTAAGGTGGCAAAGCAAAATAAGAAAAAAAAAAAGAATAATTCTGTCCTCACTTGATAGCAAAATGAAATGAGAAGTAAGCTGTAAAGATGAAAATGTTACAAATCATCTCTGTAGGTTTTGGGGTTTTTTTGTTGAAGGGAAGCAAAATGTTGTGTTCAGATAGATGAACATAAATCTGACTGTTGTGGATGAATGTGTGTAGAAGGCAGACGGTAAAATACATGCTATGTTTTTGCATGTGTAAAATGCAAATTACCCATAAAAAAGAAGTCAAATCCCCTTCCCTCTGTTTTTCACTTTACAATTCTGGAGCTGTTTCATGTACACACAAAAAATACAAGGGATGATTTAAAGGTGTGCAGGTCATCTCTGTGCTTCCTGTCAAGAAAACAGTATTTTTAAAAGAAATGAGAATTCCTCAACATTTTTGGGTGAAAAAAGATAAAAAAGTCTCTTGTGGAGTTGATGGCCATGGTGGTGGACTTTGAAATGGATGTACTGAGTTAAGAGGAGTTGCTGGAGTTGCAACAAAAATCCCTGTTTGGTAATGTGAGGTGATACTTGCATGTAACGTAGCCATGGGAAGTCAGACTGTGCTGTTTACAAGAATATATAAAATCTGCTAAACAGCTATAATACCAATAAGATTGTGGAATTTTATGAGGGTTTAAATTCTTGTGCTTTACAGGGTTTCAGTTTACGTCTCATGTAATATTACACTGAAGAATACATCCAGAGAATAGGGGAATATTTGGGAGGGGGGGAAAAAGCATGAGTGTGAAAAAGCAAAATACTTTGTGACAATCAACTGCTAAATGGTGTTGGGATAGGACTAACCAGTTACATCAAATGACCTTTATTGAAATGCTGCTAAGTGCCCTGCAGCAGTCCAGATCTGAATCAGATGTGTACTGAGACTTGGGCATCCAGGTTAGGAGCTGAACCAGATCCTCAAAACAGGGCTTTTCATCGAAATGGTTACATTTGCAGTATTTGGCCATTTCCTTTTGGGACAGTGACAGTCTTGCATAGATGGGAAGGACAGAAATGGTATTTCCACATTTCAGACTTGGCTGTGGGTTTTACTGTTGATTTATTAAGCAATCTGTATTCACGCAGAAGCAAATTTTCTGAGAAAGCAAATCAAGTTCTCACAAGAAACTTAGGATTGAATTATAACATTATCTTCAATTAAAGGAGTATTTATCTTCTGTCTCTTAGGATTAGTGCAGCACAGCTATGTTAATGTCGGGCAAAAATGTGCTGATGGTTGACCTTGCATTGGCCTGTGTTCAAAACACAGGCGTTTGTTTATGTTCAGGATGCTGATCTTATTTGCAAATTATTTTGGGGCACTGGCAATTTTTGCCTTCCTTATCTCAGAAAACATCAGTGTGTTTTAATTTTACAGAGAAGTGCTTTATCACATCCTTTGTTGTTCTGTGAAATACAGAAAAAAAGAAAGAAAATAGATTATTTGACTCTAATTGGTCATTTGAGACAAGTACAAAAAATTTTCAGCTAATGCAACAAATATCCTTCTCAAGTATCAAGGTACTGTCAGTATCCTAAGCAGTTATTTCTCCACTTCACTAATCTTTATAATTGGCTTGTCTTTTACTGCCATTAATTAAGTGAGGTAGTAGCCCATTAATAATTTTAAAAGAGTGACACACCTCAGCATTTTCACCTTTCAATAACAGATGTCACGCTTCTGTTTTGTTTTGGGTTAGGTATTTTTTTAAATTTAAAATAAAAAGTGGGCCGAAAAAGCACATTGTTTTAAATGTTTGTATTTATTTTGGTGTCTTATAGCACCCTTACCCTTCAGAAGAACAGAAAAAGCAGTTGGCACAAGACACAGGGCTCACTATACTTCAAGTGAACAATTGGTAAGTAATTTTCCTTAGTGTTTCTATGTGGCCACTGGCACCCTCTGGATATTCCTTTGTGGTTTTGGGGACACCTTGCCCTTGTTGTTCCCCTCCCCAACAGTTGATTGATACAAAAGGGATATAAGCAGGTGAGTGGTTTCAGGTGTAGAAACGGTGAGGTTTGCTGCTGTATTTTATTTCCCCATCATTTGGGCAGATTTCAGTGTATTCACATTTGGTACCAGTCCTCTTCCTGGCTGAGGATGTCAGTTCTTCAATAGGAAGGCACATCCATTTGCAGGACATTGGTCTTGGAAGAGGTTCAGATGTTGGGGGCACAAAAGGGACAATTGGTCCCATTTCTGATGATTATGTTTTTATTTGGGGCTGCTGTCATGCTTTTTATAGCGTTGTTCGAGGGGTTTTTCTTCTTGACTGGCATCCATGTATCTCTTTATCAGTTTGTTTTAAAAATCCAGTTTATGAGTAAACTTTGTGGACAATCTGGTTCTTTGCTGCTGAAGTACAGTGTGGAGCAATTTTATTTGTTCCAGCTAAGGGTTGATGGAGCCCCTGCTCTGTTATAGCAGTGATTCGTTTGAAGGAGGTCAGGATCCGTGCTGTTTCTGCAGTGGATTTTGGGTTGCTAACTCTTTGGGGTGTGGTGAAGGCGACCAGTGAAAATGACTCATGATTGAGTATCATACAGCAGCAAAGCTCTTTAAAAAAAAGTTTGATTTATTACCCTTTGATACTGCATCAAAATGTGGGTTCCTCCCACTATCCCAGAACAAGTGTCATATTTGAAGTGTATTGCAATCTAATACCTTGTAAAACTAAGTGTATCTAATTAATTGTCCTAATATTTTTAGATTAGTGTTTATGATGGGAAACCTTATCCTCTTTGAAGTAATACCCAGAAAATGGCCAAGGCAAACAGCAAGCCTGCTGGGGAAAAGGGAGGGAGGAATGCCAGTTTGCAGACAAAAGTTGGGTTTTTTTCCTGTTCAATAAGTGTCAGAGATTAATATTACTGAAGCTCTGATTACATGGCCTAATCCATTTTAGTGAATAAATTTGGTCTTGATGTCCATTGCACCTACATTAACAAACCCTCCTCTCTTAGAGAGAGTAGGAGCCTATGGGAGAGATTTCAGATATATTAAACCCCATTACAGAAAATGTAATTTCTGTCAATATAATCCCATGTATTCTTCAATTTAGTACTTTAGAGATAACAAGCTACTTACAATATATTTGCCTTTGGAGGATTAATTTACAAAGTGCGCTATCTGGGCGACGCAGGCGGGCTCACATAAGCATAGCTTGTAAGGGTTATCAATTTCTGTGACCCCACAGCAGCCCTGGGAGATCAATTTTTTGAAGCCCTTTAAGATGCTGAATAAAGGAAAATACCAAATACTTAGTGTATATGAAGTATGCTTCCAACATACTTACTTTAAAATGGAGGAATAAAAAGCCAAAAAACATAACATTTATGTCTTATAAGGTAGTGTAACCCACAGTATTTTGGCTCAGCTAGAAAACTTAGTGTTTGCTTCAACTTTGCATCCTCCAGCCTTCATCCAGGTGTTACTGTAATTTATCTGGTTGTCCTTCAGTTTGAGGATGGGTGCTTTGGCCCATCCCTAGCTTTTTGAGAAGCTGTGTTTGTTCATCAGAGTCTTGTTTCACAATGGGGTGGAGTAAGGGTGTGTTGTTTCTGTGGAGTCCAGGAGCACGGGATTCAACGTGGACAAATGTGTCAGTTTGGGATGTTTCATCAAAAGAAATTTTTCAAGATGATGAACGTAGGTTGGATTCAGCTAAAGCTGGTGCAATTTCTCCAGAGTGACTTTCAGTAGGTTTTCTTCCAGTTTTCTTTTCAGGGTGTTTTTCAGTACCCATGTCACCTCGAATATGAGGAGTTTTTACTTTGGCTTTTTGTCAGGTGTGTTCTTGTACGTTCCTCTTGTAAGTGCAAGAAAAAAAAAAAAAGGAGGTCAAAATACATTATAACTGAAGTCTTGTGCATGTAAGGCAGGCTTCCTCTGCTTGAGCTAGTTCAGTAATTCTGCTGTGGTGTTACAATTGTATAAATTATTGAGACAATTCCCCTTCTCTCCCCCGTGGCACAAGGATTTAACACTATCGAGGCAGTTGGGCTTTCTTAAATCACAGGTGGTGGACAGAGATGCCAAAATACGGCAATTCAGCCCTTGCTTTTTTTAATGGGTGCTACGGAACAAGGAGACTGTGAAGCTGTTGCTGGGTGTGCAGGCTGCACGGGGAATGCCCAGCCATGAAGTGACCAGGGAGCTGCTCATCCCCTCCCAAACCCTGGGGGCTGTGGGGCAACCTTCTCAAACCTTTTGCTGGATCTCTTTTCTTCTAAGGCAATGTGCAAAAGAAACTCTTCCTACCTAAATGTTTTGCTGCAGGGAAGAGCTGACATATAATTTCTGGTTAGTTTTGCCTCTCTTCAGCAGGCTCATAAGTCATTCAGCCACAACTCACAAAAAAAAATTTGCCTTCCTCCTTAGATTCTTCCAAACTTGTTAACACACATGTACATTTTTGTATTAATGATGAGTCATTGTAAATCACTGTTGCAGAGATTAAATAAAATGCTGAAGGGCAGGCTGGGTGCGGATCAGTCATAAATTATTGGCAGCAACACAGCATGTGGGAATACATGAAATGTGCATGAAAAACATAAACTCATGTCTGGTAGCATGGTCGTTAGCCCAGACTGGGAATGCTGGATTTTCTGGCTGGAATTAGAAGTTTGCCACAGACCAGTCAGTGAAGAGAGCATTTGTTTTCTGCAGATTGAAAGCATTTAAACGATTTTTTTTTTTGGTCATATTTTGAATGCCTTTTCAGTATGTGCTGGTTGCATACTTCAGTTCTCTGCCATAACGAAAGAAACGCTGATTTTCACATATGGGCTGCCCTAGTGTTGGGGCTCCCCAGACTGATGCACATAACCCCTATTGATGGTGGAGGAGTCATAGGAATGGGGTGATGATGTGAGATGTGCCAGAAAATATATCCATGGAAGGGCACATGTCTTTAAAAATACCACAGTCCCTTTACCATGACCCTTTTCCTTGGGTTGTTTTATTTTTTTTTTAAGTAATGAAATAATCCACACTGAGGATTTTTCCACTTTTTTTTCCCCCATGCATGACAACTTCACTTGTGTACCACCAGTTTTGCCTTGTAGGAGCACCTTTTTGCCTCAGTCAGATGTTTCACTTGTGGGAAAAGGGAGGAGCTTTTACTCTGTTGGAAAATAAAAATAAATCTGTAGAAGGTAGGAGGATAGCAGAGTTCAAATGTCATTTGTCTGAATGAACCATTCAGGTCTCTGCTGTGTCAGTTGTTTAACCCCACAGCAGTTTAGGGTTCCAAGCATGGTAACATGAACTAGAAGGGGCACTTGTGTGATGCCTAATATGGACATGGTGGGGACCTGACCAGGTACAGGTTAATAAGGTGCTTTTCCCAGGTGATACAAACAGTGAATTGAAATATCCAGGAGTTATGATCCAATCACTTCTTACCTCAGCTGAGAGCCAGTCAGGCTATATTGAACAATCTATACAGTTTTCTTGTTTACTACATCCCAGCTGAATCCCTTCCCATTAAGAACTAATGGTAAATAATTACTGGTGGTACTCTATGAAGAAGAGAGAGCAATTCTCATCAAGGGTTGCATTAGGTGTCAGATGTTTGTTTATGTTTTAGAAAAGTCTTGGTACACACAGATAGATGTTTGTACACTTGTAGAATAATGTGCCTGTATAACCTCTCTATATGTGTATGTCTATATGTGACTGTCTCTCTAAATAGTGCTGCATCCAACTGCATTAAAATGATCCTAAAAAAAAATATTGACGATTCAAATCCTTAAAACTCCAGCTTTTATTAGGTGTTTCCATTCTGCTTTTTTTCAAAATACCCTTGTGCTATCTAGGGCACAGCCCAGACAATGCTGGAGCAGCTAGTCAATATTTTATCTTGCCCTCATTCTTCTGTGCTGCGTTTGTTGGGCTGTATTCAAACCGTGCTTGAAGAGGGAATTAATAATTACTGCTGGACTTTCCTATGGCACTTACTGCTGGAACACCCAAGTCCTTCCCTGACCTCCACGTGCTTGTATATGCATACAAGGTTGTGGGTCTGCATGGTATTTTTACAGTTCCACTGCAAAGAGAAAGAAAAGCGTTGTCCTGGTTTACAGGGGAAGAAGTGAGGCTCAGAGAGGTCCAGGTCCAGCACGGTCACAAGTTTTGGGTTAGTCTGGGACTCTGAAGTGACTCAAAATTACAACAATTTATTTGCATTTAGGGTCCAACGATCATTGAAGCGTCATGTTTTGTGGAAACTTCAAGTTTTGAGTGCCTTGGTGTCTTACATTGCCAGTGGCCAGTATCGGGTATGGAGGAGAGATGTGAGAAATCAGTAACTCATGGTGAAAGGTTTGGGTTCAATGATTTACTCAGTAGCTCTCAAGCAGTCCAAGGAAGCAGCAGAGCTGAGTCCTCTTTTCCAATGCAACATTTGACTGTATCAACCAGGACTGACTTGATTTTCTTCCTGCCTTAGTCATTCAGCTTTGTCAAAGTTTATTTCCTGTAGAAATAGATTTTTTTATTTTATAATGCTCTGGCCTGTTCTTATAACAGACATTATTGTCATTGGGATGCTTGAGGCATTGAACTCTATCAAAAATGGCAGCATGAGCTGGTAACTGAACTGTTTGCATATGAAGTACATTTAAGATCAGGGTGCAAGCAGCTCTGGTAATATGGTGTCCTAACTCTTGTACTCTTGATTTTATGTTCTTGGCTTCTTTAAGTGTCGGTTTTGTGTATCATTTCCTAGGCTTGCAAAAAACCCCAAAACAAACCCCAAACGAACATATGAGAAAAAATTATCAAACAACATAATCAAAAAATTTCCCTAATCTTATTCTTGGAGTTAGATGAAGTGGATTTTATTGAAACTTTGTAAGAAAGACATTTCAAAAAGGCTCCAAGACCAGCCCAAAGATGAGTGTGGAAAATCAGAGGTGGACTGGGGGTAGGAAGACCTGACCACCGTACTGCATGTACCACCACCAGCTCAGGGCATAGACACACAGAAATAATTTATTACTCTTTTAGCCCTCTCACAACTCTCCTTCAGCAGAAAATCTCCTTCTGCCTCTGTTTCTTTGCTTATGGGTAAGAATAGTGGTAGAGCTTTGCTGCAGTAGTCGCATGGGGCAGGGGAGGAAGCGCTTTGCCATGGCAGGGGCAGGCAGGGTGGCACGGTGGGGACAGGAGGGTTCTGCGCTTCCCATGGGGGACTGCTCCCCAGAACCCAGTCACGAATGGGGAGCACCACCACTGTCAAGGGTGTGCTTTCCATCTGCTCACCCTGCCTTGCAGATGGTGGGGTTATGGCTAGAGCAGATGGGGGAATGCAGACTGGGAGATGCAGATGGAGAAGTGCAGATGGGAGCAGGTGCAGATGGGGCAGATGCCGAAAGCCCCTGCCTGCCCTCTACAAAGGGGCAGGGAAGAGAAGACTGGCTGCACAACTCTCCACCTTTTGGGAACCAGTCCCAGGCCCCTGTTTTCCCGCTGTGGTTTTTATATGATAGCATGCCAGGGGTTTGGTGCATGTGAAGCACGCCCAAACACCTCCAAATCCAACTGATAGCATTGTCGGGTATTTCCCATGTGTTTAGCCCCTTTCCAGCCTCCTGGAGGGGGTGGAACAGCTCTTTCCTGGGGCTGGACATTTAGCATAGACATCATCTTTGCTCAGTTCCTTCACTGAGGGTGATATTCACCCTGAGCAAAAGGCCAGCACATGACCAGTGCACCACTTTAGTCCCACTTAAGCACTATTTTTAGGGTGTAAGTGGGGGAGGAGGCCAGCAGGGAGGGAGTGTAGCAAAAGCAGGTGCTGGTCCTATATGCAGGGTTGGATTTTCACCCCTGCTGCCTCCCAAATTGTAGACTACAGTAAATGGGGAAGGTACTTGGTTTGCCGAGCACATCGCTCACAGGGGCTTGTAGTCCTTGGCGAATCAAATATCTGCTTATTTTCAGATGTATCTGTTACTGCTTTTGTTGCAGTAAACAGATTAAATGAGAAAAGGTCAAGATGCAATTTGAATCTGTGTAAGAACATAACAAATACTTTTCTCAGTAATCAGATATAGTAAATACAAGTGCTTATTTACTTGTAAATGTTAAAACATTCACAAATTATCCTCTCAACTTCAGCAATACGAACTTAACCATCAGATTTTGAAGACAATTTGCTTTTCTTCTCTATGTGGTTCAAGAATAGGTATACAGTTGTTATTTAAACATTGTTTGGTTAATGGGAATACATTCAAAAGCAGGAAAAAATCAGAATAAGAAAGAATATATGGTTTGGGTTTAACAAATACATATTGTTTGATACTCCAGAGAATAAGACAGTCGGTGTTTGCAGTATGAAAATCATCCTCTCCAAAAAAACCCCCACAAAACACCAAGAAAACTATTTTAAAAAGTATCTTGCTGGGTGAATTGTTACATTGTTTGAGCAGTTCAGAATGCGTGCGGTAAATTAGCTGTTCTAAACGTACCGTGTGCCGGATTTTTCAAGCAGATTTTTACATTTATGTTTTCACTAAGTCTTAGCTAATTGTTATGCCTTTCACCTTGAATGCCAATTGTAATAATAATATTACATCTGTAGTCTATTTCTCTGTTCTTAAATTACAGCAATCAGGAATACTCACTAGGTAAAATCCTGTATAGTTACTCATAAGAAAATATTGAAATCAGATGAAAAAATGTTTACCTTGCATATTGCCTTAGACAGCCCTGGAGAGCTGCCAGGCAGTCAAGGTATTATTAGAAAAGCTGAGCAAATAGCTTACAGGGGGAAGAGTTGTGAATGTAGAGCCATCAGGTACTGTCAGATCACTGGATTTGGGGCTGGAATTTCCTTTTTTAGTTCAGTGAAGCCATTTAAAAGTACAGCACAGTGGTTCAACCATGTGGGGTTTGGGTTTGGTGAGTGGGTTTAAGGAGTAGTGGTGCAATTTTGGCATGGCACATGGGTGTTTTTCCAAAGGAGTCAGGTGCTCAGAGGAGGTGAGTAAAGAGTTTTCTTGGGGAAATGTTCCGCTTGGCCTCCAGGACTTCAGGTGGAGGAGAAGATGGAGAACTAATAGACCCTGGATTTCTTGTTCAGTCCAGCCTTGTCAGTCTCCACACCCCCCAAACTGCCCCAAAACAAGGGTCATCCCATTCAGGAGCACCAAAGAAAAACATTTCTAACCATTGCTTCGACAGCCCCTGGGTTCAGACTGGGGAAAAAACAGCAGAGGAAACACCATTTATTTCAAAAGTAAATGTGGAATCATTTTGTCCAAGCTAACAGACTAATTAGTGACACCCTGAGCACTGTGCAAAAAAATCCCCAAAACCTGGTATTATTTTAATCACAGATGCTTTTTTGAGAGGAAGTAGGGTTTGTTCCCACTGCAGAGCATCGCACAGTGCAAACAGGTTTAGCTGCCAGTAATCCTGACTAGCAAAAGGTTAATATGCAGCCAAGAAAAAACCTCTTTTCCCTCTTCTGGGGTGGTCTTGTACTCGACAAACTTTTTTTTTTTAGTTGGTGCATTAATGTTCTGTAACAAATGCGATGTCAGGTGCCAGGGAAATAAGATGAAAGAGCACCATGCAAACATTTGCCGCTTGCTCTTTTCTCCTCTCCTGCTCTAGCTTTGCATTGCAGGTTCAGGCTAGGGGTCAGAATGCTTTGCTTGCTACTTCTTATTTAAATATACTGGGATTCAGGTGTGCACCATCTCAAAACAAGAGTTTGGCTTTTTAAAAATGCCCATTCAGGACACTATTGTATTGTGGAAATGTTGTATTGGAAGCAAGGGGAGAGCTTTGCATGGTCTCTGTAAATGCAGTTTTCAGGTCATGGTTTCTTTTTAGTGCAAGAGGTATCCTTGATATATATTTTTTAAAAAAAATTACATGCCCTCAATATATGAAAAAAAAAGAAAAAAGGGAAGAGTAATGGCTTGTCATTGCTTTGCAAGTCAGACTTTGGTCTATTTTTGTCATAGCTATCTGAAGTGTATTTACATATAGTTTGCCTTTCTGGTATTTTGTGCTTGCACAGACCTGATCTCCACCTATTTAGTGTCAACAGTTGCTGAGATTGGTGTAGAGTGATTAACCATCACGAACTGAAACACCACACGTGGGGAAAGGTGCCCTCAGAGACCCCTTCTCGCACTTCAATCAGACCTTGCTCCAGGCTGCACCTGCGTAAAACAAACTGCCTAGTTCAAAACTCAGCCTGAAATAGCAAAAATGGGGCAAATGTTACCTTTTTCTTGGTTAGACCAATTTTCTCTTCTCAAAAATGAGGCACAGCCAGAGGGGCAGGGTGAGGACGTGCTTTTGAGGGCGTGTGTTTTGCCCTGCCTGCCCTGGAATGATTTTGGTGTAAGTGGTGCGTGGCCGGCTACACCGGCCTCACACCAACCAGGATTCTGCCTTTGCTTTGACTTTTCAAAAACAAAAGAAATGGAAGCAGATGCTGAAAAAATATTGCTTCCATAGTTGTTCAATGAAATCTAGGTCATGTAACAGTTTCATGGGTTGTTTTTTTCGCTTGCCCAGGCACTGTAGTCCTTGTGGCTTTTTTGGCTAAGGATAAATCTTTTGAATTCAGATTTATCCCAGAGATGTCTGACTTCCCACCTGAGTTATAAAGGTGGTTTTTACCATCTGGGGGTTGATCCCTAAGCTTTCTCTGTCCCCTGATCTCACACATTCTTTTAATCTTTGACGTTCCTCTGACCTCCCTGTGTGTGTTTTGTTGGTGTTGTTTTCTGAGGGTGTCTTTTCTTCTGCCCGGAATATAACACTGTCAGTAGGATTATAAGCAAAATGAATTACTTCACTTAATGGGAAATTATGTTTAGATAAAGTAGATTACAAAGTAGGCTATTAGTAGTGGTTAGAAAACAATGTTTTGAAGTGGGATGTCTTGGGGCAGGGAGAGTTTGTTCAGAAGTGTGGGGTTGTTTTTCAGGTTGGCTGTGACTCAGAGTTGTATATTTTGTGGTTTCTGGGGAGGGAAAAAAAAAAGGAAAAAAGAATTCAAACCAGTTTTTCAGGTGCCCACATCAGACAAAATACATCAACGTGCTTGTGTTTGTTGTCTTGCTTGTGGTGGGGAAGACATAGCCACAGGAATAAAGCTTCCCTCAACACCCCAAACCAGGGTCTCGGGGTATAGACCTGAGGGATGTCAAAGCCTATTTCATATGCAAAACACTGGTCCCATATAGGGCTTCAGGATATTTTCTCTTTGGGGGCCCTGAGAGTGTTTCCTCCCAAAGATACTTACCAAGGCTTCTGGTTTGGCCACCCTGGGCTTGCTTCCCCTTTTCCTTCAAGCTGCAGGAGCTGGTGTGGGGTGACAGAGTGTGGAGTTACTCCATAGTCCTTCGTTGCCTTTTGGAGATGAGGAGGATGAAGGGATTCATGCAGGAGTGTAGACAGGTCATTTCTCACATATTTAAACCAGCAGCCAGAGGTGGGAGCAGCCTCTCTTCTTTTGCTTGGGCTGGAGGACAAGGCACAGCTTCCAATTCCCATGCTGTATGTGGGGTGGGCAGGGAAGGAACAGAGAAAAAGCTGTTTGGACAAGGCTCACAGTTTGATGTATGGAAAAAATCTTGGACCTCGAGGAGGACACTATGTGTTTAGGACACTCATATGGCATGAGAAAGCTCAGAGATCATGCAGGCACGTCTCACAAGCTCTACATTCCCCTAAAACAGAGGCTATGCTGAGTGGATAGAGGACATTAAGCTGCTGAAATAGGGAGTAGTATTGTCAAAGAAATAGCCAGTATTTTGCTGCCAGCTCTCACCCATTCCCAGCTGAATCCCTGCCATCGAATGGGGCTTGGATTGTTGGTTTGACATGATCTGCTGAAGAAAAGCTGGTGGGTTGCACTGCTGGCGTGCACCAGATCAGGACCCAAGTTACAGAGTCCAGAGAAGCTCTCCTGAAGGATCAGATGGGAAGCTGATGTTCAGACCCTTCTCGGAGCTGTGTGAAAACACCGGGCTGGGAGATGTGCATCTCAGCCTGGGCTGCTCTCAAAGCTCTCAGAGAGCCTGCACACCCTCTGTTACAAATGTTTTTGTGGGAGGCACGATTTTGTCTGCTTGCGTGTTGTGTACCCAACAACAGCGCTTTGTAGGGCCAGTGCTGTCCCAGGCAGGAGTTAGAGCAGCCTGAGTGCTGCTCTGCTACATGAATCCTTGCCATATTCCTTAAAGGCTAATTGTGGCACATGGAGATCAGCAAAGTACAGCTGCGCTGGGATTTAGGAGCAGGGAAGAGACGGGAGGTCAGCTCTGCTGGCGCTTTGCCATGTAAAGATTTCCCCTTACATCATCTGGCTGCTGAGGGCGAGTTTACATCTGCTTTGCACCCTGAGGGAATTGTGGTGTCAGGGAATGAGGTTGCTGAGAGTTCTCCCCAGTGCAGCCAAGACCTGCTCTGACTCCCTGGCATCGTCGGGGAGACGCCTGGATGCTGGATCTGGATTTTCACTGGAAATGTTCCATGTTGTCTGAGCTTTTTTGAGGGGAGTATGAGGATGGGAGGGGAGGAGGAGGAGAAGGAGAGCATACCAGAAAGACCAACAGCAGCTCACTTGTGATATAAAAGAGCACAGGAGATGAGCAGAGCAGGGAGGCATATCTCCAAGAAGACCTTCCCCAGGCACAATGGCTCTTCACTCCTCCCCAGCAAGTCCCTTCTGTAATTTTCATTCAGAACTAGCCAAAAAAGCAGAAATAGACTTTAGCTCCATTCTGCTGGGGAACAGGCAAAATTTTGTAAGACTGGAATTGTTTGCTGCCCAGCTTTCTCCTAGAAGGACTCATCAAGCAGCCACAGCCATGAGCCCTGTGGAGAGATGGAGCCAAGGGAGAAGCAGGGCCAGGAGCTTGTGGGTCCCAGCTCAACAGAAAGCCACCAGCCATCCCTCCTGTGTCCAGAGGACAGGCCACCACCAGGCTCACTGCTACCCCAGTGCAGTCACCATGTCTGCATTTTGTCCCACAGGGCTGGTACTGGATAGGACAAGAGGGGTGGCTTTAAATTGACAGAGTAGGGTTAGATGAGATATTAGGAAGAAATTCTTCCCTGCGAAGGTGATGAGGCACAGAGAAGCTGTGGATGCCCCATCTCTGGAAGTGTTCAAGGCCAGCTTAGATGGGGTTTGGAGCAACCTAGTCTAGTGAAAGGTGTCCCTGCCCATGACAGGGGGCTTGGAACAAGATGGAAGGTTCTTCAAGCAACCTTGCAACTCAAACCATTCTAGGATTCTATGATCCTATAATGGGATGGTGCTCCCCAAAATACAGTCTTTTTATTTGGAGGCAGGATGTGTCTAGCAGTGATTTGAGAAGAAAATATGATACAGAGCGTGAGGGGAAGGCTCCCAAGCTTGAGGGCTGGGGAGAAGAGGAGGTGGCCAAAGGTAGAGCTGGTGCGTGCTGGGCCAGCCAAAATGTAGGGCACAGCCAGCTCTCTTACAAGGAGCACATACCTGATCTCATCTCTCTGCTTTCTATTTTTGCCCTCGATATGCTCTCTGCGTTAGCAGACTTGGCTTGGGGAGAGATTCGATAGCACTCTCCTGCTTGAAAGCAACTTTTCTGAATGCACAACATGAATCCATTGGTGGGGTCACATAGTAATGCTTGAAGTCAGAAGCTATTTTTAAAACTAAATTGCAGAACCACACATGGCTTTCATTAGTGCTTTACATCAAATTTGTCAGCTAATTAGTGGTTTTTCATCACTAGTTTTTGCATAGTATTTTATTTAATTCACTCTCCAATATTGTCTTGTGGCACCCCTCAGCCCTGTATACAATCCCTGGCATTGGTGCTGTGCCAGCAGAGGAGGGAGGAAGAGGAGAGCTTGCAGGAGACCTTTCTGATGCTCCTGATGGATGGGCTCTCAGTGTTTGGAGTGTATTCTAATATTACGTGTCTGGAGTGGGCGGTTAGCAGCCCTTGTACTCTCTTCCCTCCCTGCCTCCATTTAGTGTTGTAAATGATGTATTGCAGTCCTGAACTGTCTTTGGTTTGGAGGAGGAGGAGAAACCACGAAAAGTTGCCAAACATGATTTCATAAGGTTTGACTTCAAATTGAACAAAGTTTCTTGAGTGTCTTGGATTTTTTTTTCTTTACAAATAAAGGGAGTACAGAGAGCATGGATTGCTAATGACTGGTAGTTACGGGTCATTAAGCTCACTAACTGACTTCAGGATCAGAACTTTCTAATAACAGCAGTAAGCACTCTTTTAACATTTATTTCTCATTTTAGGGATGGGGAGATGTGATTACCATTTGAAAGTCTGCAGTTATTTTTTCTGTTCATAATTACAGAGGCAGCTTGCTATTTTCAAGGCTGTTTTTAAAACATTTGAAAGTATGCGATGAAATAATTTCTATGTTGGTATGTTTTTTTTCTTTTCTTTAACTAACTCTTTTAAAAATCTCTGGAAAACAAACACAGAGAAAAAAATGAAAATATGTTAAAATAGGAAATAAAGCAGTTACTGAAGTGTAATAATCTTGGTTTATAGCACACTTTCCATTTAAATTGGTTTTATTAGAGATAAACCTGTTAAGCATTGAGGAATTAAGTGCTGAATAGAGAATGTTGTTTTGCTGCTGCATAAATGAAGGATCCCACTATGCAGGAAAGAGTGCAGCTGGTTTTACAAGTGAATTATTTGCCAGTTTGAAGTGCTGCGTTCACTTTGACATCTGTTATAAAAATGATGATTTGTTTGTTGTCAAGAGGGATACTGGTTTTTTCAGAGGGGCATGAGAGGTTTTAGCTCTGCGGTTTGTAGGTAATGTGGGCTTTCTCCTTCTTCTTACGCCTGGTTTGCTAGAAGGAGCTCAAGGAGAAAATGAGGCAGAGAGATTTTCGGGAATTTCTTGGCTCTGCTAGTGAAACACGGACTTCTGGTGTGCAGCGCTTTGGGACAATATTGAGAGGGAGCAGCCTGTGACTCCAAGTAGCAGAAGTCAGTAATGGTGTGAAACTCCTCATTTCGGAGGGCTGGGGGCAGAGAAAAATTCAATAGACTGCAAAGTCTCAGCATCTCTTTTCAGACAGCTGGGCCTGGAAAATTTCATTCAAAGACTGCAAATTGGAAGTCCCCTCAATCGCTCTGTCGATTCTTTAGCAAAGGTGACTTTGGAAATTCATGACAGCAGAGGAAGGTCTTGTTTTATTCACTCAACAGAAGTGAAATACAAGGGGAAGGGAGAAAGAACAGATCTGTGCGGAAAATGTCACTTGGGCTGTAACCTGAGCCTTAGCGAGCTGTGCCTTTCGGAGGGTTTGGTGACCCTCTGAAAATCCTTGCTCTCTGGCTGCTATTATTGTAGCCAATTTCCAACTAAAATACGTCTTTTGTCATCACCAGCCATGCAGCCTCTTGCTGAGAAGAAACAAAACTTGTGCGTGGCAGCGAGGGCGGCCAAGCTGAAGGTCAGAGTGCAGAGGCAGATTGCTGCATCCCCGGGGCTGGGGCTGGGGCTGAGCTCACCCCTGGGACCAGCGATGCACCGACCGGGGACTCTGCCCGTGACCTCTGGAGACAGACCCCAGGCGAGAAGCCTAAGAGAAAACATCCTAGCAAAATGCAAATGGGAGAAAAAAGGGTTTCCTCCTCCCCTTTAGGGTTATGCAGGTGGAATTGCTGGGCTTTTCTTGCTTTTTGGAACATGGCAGAAAGTGCAATCCTATGTGTCTGAAGAGGACAAGGAAAAGTTAGCTTGGAAAAAAATAGAAAGTACTTCAAACTTCTATGTTTGCCCAACTGTTCAAATGTTTTCTCCATGCCAGATCCTTCCCCTTACAGAACAAAAAAAAGGAGGAAGGGAAAAAAAAAAAAAGGCAGCCCAAGGCAACACTCTGCTGAGTGCAACTTGTACACTGAGGGATATTATGTTGTTGTGCCACTATTGATCCTGCTCTTCTGAGGCAAAATACTCAAACCAGAAAAAACTCCTTCCTCATCAGAGTAAAGGTACCACAACACAGAGCACTGGTGTGGGGAAAATTACTTTATGCAAGCCTTTGATTGGGTCTTTACTTACATGAGTAAGTTTATATATCTGTCTTAAGTTTTATGGTAAATTGTAGTTTGATAATACTCAATTTCAGTATCTTTTTTAGGTCCTGATTTCTCTGAACTTTTAAAGATTAGAGTGATTTAGAGTTTCTTTCTCTTAAGATAGGTGAATATGAGCATTTGGGAAAAAGGGAAGGGAGATTTTTCCTGTTAGCTTTTCTGTTCCATCGTTTTTGCTGATGTTCAAATCAGCCTGGCACTTTGGAAATTCAAAGAGTGATCAAAAGATCCTGGCCCTTCTCTCAAAGAAAAAACTGAGAGTATGAAGAAATTAACTGCTTGCCCGTATATTTCTGCAGCAACAGTTAATTTGCAGTTTTGCTTGCAGAGTGTTCTCAAATGTGATTTATTAACATCACAGCACTGCATTGTGCTCTGCCAAGGCAATCTACATTAGTTGTTTTAATCTGATAGGTTCTTACGAATTCCAGGTTTGGGATGCAGGAAGAAACTTGAAAGTGAATACTTTCCTTTTTTTTTTTTTTTTTAATGCATAGTGGTTTGGAGTCTACTATAATGCAAAGTAAAGCGTTGTGTTACAAAGGCAGGGAGGATGGGACAGAAGGTTAAAGGGCATCCTGGAAACAAACAGCTGGACCAGTTTATTTAAACAGATACAAGGATGGGGAGCTGACCTCCGTTTGACTTCTAGTGGGAGGAGCAAGAATGTCATTTTATTACTTTGCCCAGAAGGAAAATGTTCTTGTGTCTGAATTCCCCCCAAAGGCATCCAAACACTGAGCTGTTTGGCAGAATTGCTACTTATAGAAAATACTTGCACGAATGCGTAGGAAGAAGATAACTGTTAAGTACCTGCGTGTAAAATGTTCTTAAAGCAGATGTCCCAAATGACAGCGTGGGGCAAACAGGTGAGATTATGTTTTGCCATAGGCACATCTTGTGGGTAATTACTGGTAAACTCTAGAGATACACTTTATTCTAGTATATTAGTACATAAACAATACTATACATAGTACAGTTTATTATTTTAAGACACCCCGCCTCCCTCTTAAGCTTGCTTGTAGTTTGGAGGAGAATGAAGAAAACATCATGAAGTTGAGGTTGTACATGCCTAATGTTGTTCAGCGTTTATTTGGGGTAAAAGCTTTTTTAGTGACCTGTCACTCTCACAGCTACCAAAACCCCTCTCCTGCTGCTGTACCAGGCAGTGGGGCAGGAGAAGAATGGAGTAAGCACAGCAAAAGCCTTGCCAGACTCACAAAAAGAAATGGCTGAGGCACTAGGGTTGTCTGGTGTTGTTTTACTTCGAAGAGTTACTGTGAAAATTGCTTTCTGCAAATGCAGATTACAGATATTAAACAATTTTCTAATTGGTCATGGAGCTAAGGCAGCTAATGGGGGAAAAAAAGCAGATTTTTTGTAATTGCTTATTTCACATGGTGTTTGTGCTACACCTGTGCTTATAATGAGAAAGGAGAATTAGTCTAACCTTCTGCTCACATGATTCTAATTTTCATGGTTTGTACAAGATAATGATAAACTGATTTGCAACACTGTTTGCTGGAGTCGAGAGGGAGTGTTTATTGGAAATGTGTAGAAAAATTGATCCAATACTGTTGCTGACAAAACATGACCTAGTTCAGGTGTAAGGTTTCCAGACTGGCACCCGGATTTGGTGCCTTTGAGCCTGTTTCCCCAAGACAGGTTTGATAAAGACTCAATATCTTGATTAATTTTGCAGGAGTTTGGGTAATGAGTGTCAGTGCGGAATGGGAGATAGGAGGACTCTGAAGTCACTGTGCTGGTCTTTGATGAGGGCAAAAGAAACAGCATGGGGCAGTGGTTTGCTATTCTTCTCCCCTCTGGTGTAGGCGAATGGGTGGGCAGAGCTGATTCCCGCGGAAAGATCCTGGTGGCTTTATCTCTGTTGTAGGAGAGCTCCTGCTAAGCCACCCCAAGCAAAGGCAACGAAAACAAGCATCAAGTATTCCTTTATGGACTTTCCTAGCCCATTTTACAAGTGTACTGTGGTTTAGCCCACACTCACACTTCTAGTAAATGTTGTGGCATACATATTTTTATTATTCTTTTTCTCTCTCACAAAGAGTGCAAGGTCTGGTTATGCAGCTTTGCTGTGACTAAGTCTCAATGGAGATTTTTTCCAAAGGGATTTAAAGTAAACCTTCTGCTCAGTGAAACCTCAAGAGAGATTCTTCAAATGGTCTTCATTCAGACAGGTTCCCAGCCATGGTTTTCAGCCTCCTGATTTCAGCACCATGAGGAGGCCAGTGTACTTGTGATCTCTCTTCTTCTTCTGTTTTGCTCCAAATTATTTTGAATATTTCCAAATAAGCATTGCAGAACTAACTGAGGTGAAGAGCTGCAGAAACAGGAGTTGCAGATAGCTATTTTTAAAAATGACTGTACCTCCTTTTTTTTTATTATTTCCAAAGATCTTCTTTTCATTGTTCAGGGGGGAATTTTCAGTAGTCCAGTAATTACAGTTTAACAAGATGTTTGCTGTAAATGGTCAGGCCTAGCTGGAGAAAACAGGATTATAAATTCAATTACTGTAAAGCTATGACCTCGCCTTGACCCCCTCAGACTTTGCATAAAGAGAGGGAGGGGGGAAAAAGGCCCACCAAGAAATGGCTAGGAGGAATGCATGGCTCTGAAGTCCCCAGCAGTGTGACTTAGTGGTGATAAAAGTCCAGACGTTCCCTCATTTGATGGGGTTCTGCCATCACAGTTCATTATCTTAATAGTGGGCATTAAAAGGGAATTAGGTTTGCAAGAGGTAGGGGCAGGTTTTGATAAAGAAAAAAATTGGAAAAAAAAGTCAGAGGACATAAGGCAGAAATGACACTAATGAGGGGGGAGGTAGCAGATGCCCTCACAAGCATCTCACAGGCTTCACACATTTTTGTTTTTTTGGTGCCCTATTCTGTATTGAGAAGAGCGTTGCTGGCATTGTTTCCTGAAAACTCGGCTAATTCCCCCATGAAAAGATGAAATGGAAGTGTCCGACTGTGGTAAAAGGCAGGCAAACATAAATCAGCTTGGAAACCCCAAGCTCGTGCTCTCAAAGGTCATCAGGGTTAGAGGTTTAGCAGTATTTGCATCCCCATGCAGCCTGATGGAGAGTGCCATGGTAGGGCAAGAGGGCTTGGGGATGGGTGGGAGACATCCCTTCCCTAACCATTTGCTTTCCTCTTTTTTCTTGCAGGTTTATTAATGCTAGAAGAAGAATAGTTCAGCCCATGATAGACCAGTCCAATCGAGCAGGCAAGTCCCCAGTAGTAACTGTATTCAAGTCACACAGGCGAAAACCATCCTCAAGCCATTCACCAGGAGGTCCAGTACCTGGTAAATAAATGAGAAATGAATGCTGGGAGCGACTGACAATTAAAATACAACCAGCTTTATTTCATTATGACTCTAATCATTTTGGAAAAAAAAAAAGACCTTGAAAATTCAGAAAGGGAAACTAAAATGATCTGCTCTGTGACAGGACTTTCTGTACATGATCCCAATTATTCTTATATTTTTTTCAGTAGTTGTTTGGAGTTTTCCTTCCCAGCTCTTTCTGCTCCTGTGACCACTCCCTGGTGCATGGCTTGGTGTGGAATTGCCGTAAACTTTATTACCTGTCAAAAGGGCAAAGGGGTCAGAATCACTTGTGGGACTCAGTAAAGTTCAAAGACATTCAATGAGGTAGAGCTTTATGTGCTTTAATAACCCAAGCCAGCTTACTTCTGAAGCTGGCTTTTAATGTACAGTGAAAACGTCCAGTTCAGGTAGTGGGACTTGTACAGGGTCCTTTTGTCCCTTGGCTCTTCTTTTGGGATTGCTGAGCATTTGCTGTTTACTTTGGGGGTATTTATTCCTGTTTTTTTAAAAGACCTGAAGTTCTCACGTGCTGGTTCTATCTGGGGTCCTGGCTTACAGCTCTCTGCGGGTATTTACCTTCAAGGATTATCATAGCCTGTTACTCCCAGTTGGTTTTGTTTTCCGAGTCTCACTCGGAATCCATCGTTGTCCAAGATGCCTTTGGGCCACACTTCCTCTTCAAGTACGTTAGATTATTTGTCATTAGACGTAAATATCTGGCATGGATGTGTTCAGGTCCTGCCCTTTGAAGGCACAAGGGCGTAACTTAACACACTGTGATTTCACTGTGACTATTCCAGCCATAAAACCCGGCTCCTACACAGGTTTTTGCATTGACGTCAGCAGCGGCAGCAGCTGGAGCCGGGCTCCTCGTGTCTCAAGATTTCAGTTTGCTAACTTCATTCCCAAACTTGCAGAACGAAATTAAGCCAAAACTAAGTATGCTTGTTAGTCAAGCCGCTAAATTCGCACAGTAGATGTTTTCCCCTCTTTTTAGAGCCAGCATCGATAGCCCGTGGTTGGGGGGGGTTGTGTCTTGATGCCGCGAGAAGAGGCGACCCTATTGGCTCTTGTTAAAAGAAATGTTCTGCACCTTTCCAGTAAGTCAAGGAACACCCTATAACCCCGACGGGCAGCCCATGGGAGGTTTCGTGATGGACGGCCAGCAGCACATGGGCATCCGAGCGCCAGGTAAGCCCCTGGACAGCACCGCCCGCCTACGGGCAGCCTCGGTCACACCACCGCAGGTAAACACACCCACACCCTCTGCCGCCCTCCCAGCTGCCTGCCTTGCCTCACCTGTCTTCTGCCTGCCTTCCACACCACCGAGGGAAACCAGGCGTCTCCTTGCTCAAGCGGCCCTGGACCCTCGGCTGTGCTGTGTTTTGGAAAGGGGCTTTTGGCACTATCTGTTGACTTTGCTCATTTTCTGGCATCTTCTTGGATTTTTATCTCCCTCTAGGACCTATGAGTGGAATGGGCATGAATATGGGCATGGAGGGGCAGTGGCACTACATGTAACCTTCACCTAGGTAACCAATGGCAAAGCCAGGGGGAAGTAAGTACAAACGAGGTCTTTGTTCTCACTTTGTCCGAGGGATATTTGTCTTCTTGCATTTCCCTATGTTCTCCCTGCCCATAGCCTCATGCTTGTTCCTTCCTTTCCATCCATCCATCCTACGCCTGGGCTCCTTTGGGTTTTCTCTCCCTCTGGTTCAGCTCAAGCTTTCCAAGCTCCCAAACCCCCCGTGCGCGCGCGCGCCGTACATCGACGCTGCCGTACATCGACGCCGCCATACATTGATGCTATTATCCATCCCCGAGCACATGACAAAACAAGGAGCAGCCAGGGAGGTGGGGGAGCCCGTCGTCTTGGCAACAGACTGATTTGCAAAATGTAAGCGGTCTGCAGCAGCGCAGGGAGAGGAAAGAGCATGTCCCCAAAGTGTCATAAATCTGTCTAACCGCAGTTGATGCATGAGTTACATTTCTCCCGCTAACCTGCAAGACACCAAAAAAGCCAAACAGAGACTTCTCATGGGGTAGGAAAAAAAAAAACCACCAAGCAAAAACGGGCAGCTTCACTTAGTTGCAATTTGGAAGGTGATGGACGAAACTTAGATTTTTTTTAAAATTTTTTTTTCAAGTTTATTTCTCTTTGTCTGTCCGTCATAATGGGATTACGTGTGGCAAAGGAAAAAGAGAGAATACAAAATAGAGGTGTGCGCAGCAGGCTATGGAGCTTAGCCCAGGCTAATTGACTATATCCAAATTAAGTATGCCATCACTTGCAGTGTGACAAATGGATTTGACTTATTCAGTATACAAAAATAGAGATCATTAATGCAATCTTCAGTGGCAGGCCTCGCAAAGAAAGCCTAGAAAAACTGTCCCAGTTTTTTTTGGTTTTTTTTTTTTTTTGCCTCTTGTCTTTTTCTAGGGGAAAATGCATTATACAAATTTTTGGTTTTGGTTTTGTTTTTTAAAGAGTAAAGTGGTTTGAAACACCAAGACACTTGGTACCATGTTTAAATGGTGACTGATTCTATTTCTCTTGCTCTCTTTCTGGAGTTAAAAGAGTTATTTCAGCATCTTTGTTGTGCCCCCAGCCTATATTAACATAGGGTTTGAAGTTACCCAGGGCAAGTGTATTTCGTAGTAGTCTTCTCTGAGCTCAAGTCAAAACTAAGTTTTAACAATTAGCTGTGAAAACATTCCTCTGAGCTTGGGAATGCAATAGCCTTATTACCTCATCATGAAAATTTCTAGCTTAGTTAATTTAAATATTGTTTCTTAGTTTCTGGGTCAATTAAATTTAAATGATGTATTTTATGCTTCGTGACCAATTAAATTAATAGGTTATTACAAAAAATATTATCATCTTTTTTGATTAAAGAGCTGTGAGTACAGTATATTTTATAAGCAATTTTCATTAGTTCAAAACTGTTCCTTTAGGCTAGATTAAGCAGCTATTCATTGCTAGAGCCTTGAGACCTGATTCCAAGGTGTTCGGCGCATTCACAGCGCGCTCTTACTTAGAACTAAAGCCAATTGAACCTACTTAGCAATAGCGTATGCCTTTCACCCTTGATGATTATGGAGCTTATAGCTCTCCGAAACAATACACCTGTCAGTTCCCATCAGCTACAGCAATCCAAGCAGAAGGCAGAGGCCCACAGAAAGCAGGAGGTTTTATTGTTTTAGGTCCAATTTTTTTCTTATTGTTCTCCCAAACCCACTGAAAGGTTTGACTGAGTTGCGCATCTGATTTTTTTGCAGCCCGAGGTGATCAGGGGGTAAAGAAATAATTGATAACTGTTATTGATTATGTATATGTTTTTAATGTGTCTAAAAGTAGGAGTTTGATTTGGCAATCGTACTTAGTAATCCTATCCATTTCAGCTTCATATGAGGCCTTTGTTCAGTGATGTACGTCCCTGCTGTATTGCATCTATTTGAATGGCACAAATACTTGGGACAGATTCCAAGAGATCAGGCTTGAGAGCTAAATAAATAGCTGTTGATAAACCCTGACACCTATTTAACCCATCGCTCCTCCCAAGTCCCTGGTTAGCTGCTACAGATTCCTCGCCTTGTATTCCCAGCATGCTTTTACAAGTGGGGAGACGAAGGCAGGGGGCTGGAGTAAGGCCATGGGGGGAATGGAGCCCACCTGAGAGCCCTCCGTGTGACCTGAGTCATCTTCAGGCTGGCTCTGCCTCTGGCGTGCTTCCAGATCAGAAACATCTCCATCGCATACCTTCCTAACCGTAAAAGCAGAAAGCTGTTTTATCTTCAAAAACTCGCTATTTGGAAGAGGGAGGATGTTCTTGGGGTTTTTTTTTTTGCCTTGGGGGCCGTTCCTGTTGCCGTCGCTGTGAGTCCGTCGGCAGACTCGCAGTCCCGCAGGGGCAGCGGCGCTGGCACGCCCGCGACTCCGCGCCCCGCCTCGGGTGGAGCCCGACCTGCCCGTGCTGAGCGGAGCAGCTCCCGTGTCACCAGCCAGCCCCCACCACTCACCGCCACCTCTTTCTCTCCCTCTGCAGGGCTGCAAAGTATGCCAGGGGATTATGTGTCTCGGGGTAGTCCAATGGGTATGAACATGGGACAGCCAAGCTATACCCCGCCCCAGATGCCCCCCCATCCTGCTCAGCTGCGTCATGGCCCCCCCATGCATACCTACATTCCTGGACACCCTCACCACCCAGCGATGATGATGCATGGAGGACCACCCCACCCTGGAATGCCCATGTCAGCATCAAGCCCCACAATGCTTCATACCGGCGAGCCAGCAGTGAGCGGACAAGTGATGGACATTCATGCTCAGTAGCTTAAGGGAAATACACGTTGTCTGCAGCGATGGTAGATTTCAAACATTGTCTTTCTGCAATGACTATGGAGTTCTTGGCGTCAACTTTGGACCAAGGGACGTTCCAATTCTTCACAGGGACCCTGAAAAGCAGGAAAACACCAACTGAGGTCAACTTCTGGGGACATGCTAAATACCTATATAAGACATTAAGAGAACAAAGAGTGAAATATTGTAAAATGCTATTATACTGTTATCCATATTACGTTGTTTCTTATAGATTTTTTAAAAAAAATGTGAAATTTTTCCACACTATGTGTGTTGTTTCCATAGCTCTTCACTTCCTCCAGAAGCCTCCTTACATTAAAAAAGAAGCCTTACACTTATCCTGCAAATGACAGAAAGGGCTTATTTGCAGGATTTTTAGAGCATTAAAATAACTATGTCAGGCAGAAGAATCTTTCTTCTATCCTAGGATTTCAGCCATGCGCACTCTCTCTCCCCCCTCTCTCCTCCTCTGTCTGTCTTTCTTCCCTTTCTCTCCCTTTCTCCCCGTCTCTCTCCCTCTCCCTCTTTCTAGCCTGGGGCGTGAATTTGCATGTCTAATTCATTTACTCACCATATTTGAATTGGCCTGAACAGATGTAAATCGGGAAGGATGGGAAAAACTGCAGTCATCAACAATGATTAATCAGCTGTTGCAGGCAGTGTCTTAAGGAGACTGGTAGGAGGAAGCATGGAAACGGAAAGGCAGTGTATTTGAAGCCTAATTGTCACATCAGAGCATCCTTGTCCCCATGCAGCAACCACCACCTTGTACATCACTTCCTGTTTTATGCAGCTCAAAACATGGACTGAAGATTTATTTTTAATATGTTGACTTTCTTTCTGGGCAAGACATCGGTCATGTGTGCATTTTTTTTTTCCATAGTCCCATCATGGAGCATTTATGTATACATTGTAAATAAATTTTGTGCAAAAAGGACTGGAAAAATGATCTGTATTATTGCAATTTTTTGTAAAAGTAGCAGTTTGGTATGAGTTGGCATGCATACAGATTTACTAAGTGGGATAAGCTAATTATACTTTTGTTGTGGTTAAACAAATGCTTGTTGATAGCCTTTTTCTATCAAGAAACCAAGGAGCTAATTATTATTAATAATAATCATTGCACACTGAGTCTTAGAGTTTCTGATTGAAACAGTTTGGATTGTATAATAACTCAAAGCCCAGTTGTAGTAGTTTGAGTGCAGTAATGAAATCTGAATCTAAAATAAAAACAAATTATTTTTTGTCATGGTGACTCCACTGCTTGCAAAATTTGTTTCCTGCCCCCATGCAGTATTTGTAGCCATTCTATCCCAGACTGAGAGGCGAACAGCTGGAAAATTCAGCTGCTAGTCTGGAGATGTTACCTATCATTTACTATTTAAATATCAGCTTAATATTTAAAGAATGTAAAAATAATGCTAGGCTGCATAAAGAAACTTTTTTGGAGCTTGCACTGTAAATTGTCAGGATGGGAACAGTTGCCTGTTAATAAATGTAATATCGTAGGGCATTATTGGACAGAAATTTGTAAACAGTATTACCCCCTCCCCCTCCCAAATTACAGTTCTCATACACAGTTCAAATTATTGAGTTTCTTACTGGAATTGAGCATACTAAGTAAGGAGGAAAATAAAACTTGGAAAACATTGCCTGGGCAATGCATATCTGTCAGGGGATGAGGTGCTGCTGGCCCTCTGCGAGCGAGGCCAGTGCAGACCCTCAGTAACCAATTTCCTGGCACATTTGTGCTTTCTGCACCACAGCCAGCGAGTGAAAGAGCCCCGAGCAGCCTGCGCGGGCTGCGAGACCTTCTCCTTTGCTCTAAGTCAAATCGCAGCTATAGAAGAAATACTAGAGATTACCGGGGCTAGGAAAATGACACAAGTATCTTAATTAAGGCGAAATAATGCAACAGCCCCCTCCCCGTCCCTCGCAAGCCAGCCGGCACCCCCGGCGGGAGGAGTCCCGGGGAGAATCCCGGGGGGCCCCTGCTCTGCTTCCCCCGGGTGCCCCCGGGCTGGGCAGGGCCAGGGGCAGGCAGGGTTGCAGGCAGAGCTGCAGGCAGCCAGTGCAGACCTTTCTGAATGAAGCAAACCACCAAAGGGGGTCCTCTCCCCCTCTGGTTGGGACTTCCTCCCCCTCTTTTTTTTTTTTTTTTTTTTTTTTTTTTTTTTTTTTTCTTATTTTT
>VZTJ01004970.1:473668-528335 GCA_013397795.1 Orthonyx spaldingii
CCCCGCCTGGCAGACAACAAGTCCCGGGCACCGCCCGGAGCGCGGCCCCGGCAGCCGGCGTGCAGGGCCGGAGCAGCTCCCGGCGGGGCCGTCCTGCTGGGACCCCCCAGTTTGGGGAGAGGAAGTGGGGAAAAAAAGTTCTGCTCCAGCAAGGGCAAGAATTAAAGTGGGTTTAATGTGATTTGGCTGGGCAAAAAAACAAAAACAAAAACAAAAACAAGCTTGGTGAATTCTACTCCCAAATCCCGAAGTGTTTGGCCTGTACCTGCCTGGAGGACACGGTGCGGGGGTGCTGCGGTGGGGCTCCTCGGGGCCCCCTTCCCCGCAGTGTTCCCGCGGCCGCGGGGGATGCGCGGGGCCCCGCGGCGCGGAGTGACGGCCGCCCCGCAGACGGTCCGGCGGCGGGGAGCGCTGCCGGCAGCACCGGCGGAGCCGGGGAGGGAGGAACAGGACGGGGATGAGCCCCCTCGGCGAGGAGGAGGAGGTCGCACAAACGCCGCTCGTTTCCCGCATGTAGGTTTTTTTTTTTGTACCGGTGTCTTTCCGCCGAGCGCTCTATAGAGAGGACAGGGCTGCTGCAAACCCCCAGAGCGGAGCAGCCCACGGGGGATTTTCCTCCTCTCCCTTGTTTGTCCCTAGGATCTATAAAGATTATCAACGAAGTAAAGATTAACTCCCTTCTCCCCCTCCCTGCCGCGCAAAATGAACTCCATCCACTGAGCCCAAAAGTTACGAGAATCATTTTCCAGCCATTTTCCCAGAGGACGAGCCAGTGCACCCCATAACCCGGGGCTTGGGGGTACCAAAGCCGAGCCCGTGTGAACCAGAGCAGAAGGGTGCGGAGTTTGCCACAACCATCCCAGGCAGTCCCGGAGCTTCCCTTTCAGGCGCCGCGCTAAACCGAGGGGGGAGAGCAAATCCTCTCCTGCTCATCCTTCCCCGCACTGATCAGCTCTCTCCCCAGGTTTCCCTCTCTTTAATCTTCCCTTGGAAATTTAGCAACGCTTTAATTTGGAGGTAATACAGCCTAAGTGTTATTGTTCTTTCCCCTAGATATACATGTATAGGGAAAAGAAAAAAAATATATATACGCACACACATATATATTTTTCCATATTTCCTCCAGGAATGAGGGTTGACGCTACCGTTAGGCTTGTAAAGAAACGCCGGTTGTCTGCTTTTACATAAACATTCATGTTTCCAAATAAACTTTATAAGGATTTCAATTGAAAAGTGAAGCGGTCGGCACTGCAAAGACATTGCACTTGAGATTTCAGATGTGAACTAATCCAACTTAGCTATTTTTTCCCTTTTTCTGGTCTGATAGTTTGCAATCTGGAGTTCCATACTTAAAAAAAAATATTTAGTGCCATAGCCCACGGTTAAAATAGTGAAAAATTAGTCTCGTTTCAGAAATTATTTATTTATAGAACGAACATGATTAAAACATAAAAAACACACAAACTGCAGCTGCAACAAAAAAACCCCACCGTGATTTACGATTATTAAATCTTTGATTGCCATGTTAATGTTTCTTTTTCTACCTTTCATTTGCATTTTAATCTATCGAATCTTTACAATTTTGCTGCCTCCTACTCGAATGATTGATTACACAGCTGAAAGAGGGAAAAAAAATCCTAAGCTTTCTAGGCGAGCTTCTATTTTTCCTCCCCCCTTCCCTTTGCTGGTTTGCTTTCTGAAACCTTCCTCAACAATGTTAATGCAAGCAGGACAAATTAATTATGCTCTTTTAAATGTCAAAGGTATAAATAAAAATGCTTCCACCCCCCCTTATCCTCTCCTTTGCTCCTGCCCCAAATGGGAATATTTTTCCAAGCCGCTTGTTTTAAAAGCAAAAAGGAATCACCCTGGTAAAATACAATTAAACAAAATACGTGCAGCATCCTGACTGTAAATAAATATTATTGCGTGGACATTTACCTATGGAATAGAGGGGGAAAAGAACCAGAGAGGCAGCGGGAGTCAGGGAGCGGTGGTGAAAGCTCCCTGGCGCAGCGGCAGCTCTTTCCTTTTCTGTTGAGCCTCTGCCTTGGGGCTGTTCCCCGGCCTCCCCAACCCCCCCAAAAAACCCACTCAAGAAAAGGGGGTGCTCAAGGTGCAGCCCCCAACAGGACTGGAGCATCCCGGTGGGTTCTGCCTCGGCTCTATCCCGTGGGTTAGGGGCTAGAAGGGCTGGGGTGGTGGTGTGGGACGGGGATGATCCCAAAGCGGGGTCCCACCTGCCGGGAATGTGCGCCTCGGGGCCGTGGGTGCTCGGGCGGGATGGCCCGTGGGGACACCTACCTGGTGGCTGCCCGCGGGGAAACCCCACATGGAGAATGCCCATAGGTGGACACTGAGCTGGGGGATGCCCACAACGGGACCACGGTCCCGAGGATGTCCCCCCGAGGGAGGGACACCCACCCCGGGGATGCCCACGCCGGACGGGGCCCCGCGAGAACGCCCGCCCGGAGCGCGGGGCTGGGGGCAGCCCGCGGGCAGCGCTGGCACCTGCGGGGGCCGGCGGGCGCCTCTTTGGGGAGGAATGGCCGGGAAAAAGGGAAAGGAGCGGGTGAGGCGGGAGAGGCGGAGGCAGCGGCGCGGAGGCTCCGCACCTGCGGGCCGGGCAGGCAGGGAAGATTTAGAGGTGAAGAGATGGCAGATTGTTAAGAAAGTAATAGTAAGGTGTCCCATATACTACAGTTTTATTGTGGGGTAGTAACTACTGGATTTATTTATTGCCGAGGCAATATAATAAAGATAATGACCGCAAACTCAAGATAAATGCTTACGCCCATAGCTGGTCAATTCTTTTTTATTTAAGAGAGTGATCCGGAGAGGTGAAAGTCATCTTCTCCCGACCACAAATATCAGTCTTGGTTTCCACCAGGTTATAAACATGACATGCAAATAATGGAGCTGCTGTCGGGCGCGGAGAGTTTGGGGTCGGGGGGCAGGCAGGTGCCCCCTCCCTTGGTATTCCCCCTCTCCGGAGCGCCCTCAGAGGAGAGCACCGAGATGAAACAAGCGGGGAATGAGCCTCCCCACGGGGGAGAGTGGGGGGAGGACAAAAAAAAAAACCCACCAACCCCACCCTGAAGTCCGTGGGGAGAGGGGAAGCGCCCGGGCGAGTGGCCCCGGTGCCCGCAGCCGCCGCCGCCCCCGCGATCGAGTGTCAGCCCCACAATGGGCGCTTCTGCTCCCGGGCGCTTTGATCCTCGCACGGCCGGGAAAACAGCCACCTGACAGCGATCTGCGATGGGCGGGAGAGAGGAAAGGAGAGAGAAAGAAGCGGGGGAAAAAAAAAAAGAAAAGGAGGAAGAGTTGAGCCGTACAATTTCGTGGTTTGTGCGCAGGGTAAAATTATACGGTTGAAAAGTGCGAACAATCCTCCTCAGTCTTTTACAGCATCAGCGCTGCTCTCAGCCTTAACCAGAACCTCCCTTCCTAGCCGAACGTGAGTGATCACCTCCCCAGCCTCCTGCCTCCGCTGTCCCCGCAGGACGGGCAGCCCCCGCCTCCCGCAGCCGCGGCCGAGCGCATCTCCCCGCGCTGCGCGGGTCGCTGCGCGCCGCGCAAGCAACCTCTTAAAGCAGCGGGCAGCGCCGCGCGTTCCGCTCCCAGCACGGCAACTCGCCTGTCGCACTTCAAAGGGTGATAACCTAATTGCTTCCAGAGTTTAAAAGTAATTAAGCTATATTAAAGGAACTTAAATAAAACCGGTTTGCCCGCGCACTGACTCCCCTTGTCCTTCAGAAGGTAAATTGAAGTCCCGTTTCTGGAAAAACCGCATTAAAAATCTTGCATTTATATAACGTATGCGGAAAATGTAAACAGATTTCGTTTTTGAAAGGGTATGGGTAAAGTGGTGGTAATTATGTATAATTAATGCTGAAGGGAAAATGAACACATAATAGGTTCCAAAGATTAAACCATCTGTAACTATCAGGGGAACTTTTAAAGTTTTTCTTTTCCTTTTTTTTTTCCTTTGTAAAAAATACATCTATTTCCTTTCACTAAGGATTTCTATATGTTAAAAGTTAAGTTAATGTTTTCATCTTCGCAGTATTCTGATTTGAGAAACGAATCCCTAAAAGGTTTCAGCAATTCTCAATCTACAACTTTGATGATCATCCAATATGAAAATAAATTGAATGGTAATTTTAACCATTATTAATGTTTGTGGCACTTAATTTAGTTAGGTGCTGGCTCTCCATTCTTGATTACACCATAAGGAAGTTATTTTGCTACGAAATGTTAAGATAAAGTATAGGCATTCCCACACATTCTTTATATTTTTTCTGGCATGTATTTATTATAGTCTACTCAATCTATTTTAATTTCTAGGTAATGCATAATCAATGGAGCAATTTTTTTTTTTGCCCAGCAACATGTCTGCAAGGGTAGAACCAGACTGTGAAGATGTAGGTCCTGCACATCTGCACATGGCATTCAACATGAGTGATTATAAATTTAAAGATATTCTTCCTGCTATCTCAGATCAACTTCACAGAAATATACCCAGTGCCTTTAACATTTGCAAAGGTAGGAATGGATCTAGCTTTAGCAACACCACAGGATGTTGGGATGCTGTGTGAGCTGTAACTTCTGTCAGTGACTGGGCTTTTTCGGTAACAGTAATTCTTAAGGTGTGAAGGTAGAGTTGTTAAGCCTCGTGTCTGAACAGAGTAGTTGCCTGACTGTTGGTTTGCAGAACTGGTGGCTAGAGAAAATAAATGCATTTGTGCAGAAAGAGCAATTATAATTAGCAGGAACTGAAGTTTAAACTGCTTTGTTAACACTGGCATCCACTTGAGAGATAGAAATTAATCTGCTTCTTTCAGTCCAGATTCAGGTCTGGTTCTGCTGCTCTTCTGACTGTTTGGGTATGTGGGGGATGTTTTCTTCTCCAAGAGGGAAGGCTAGATACCTCCTGTGGGGAATTAACCAGCTGGCAGTTCAAGACAAGGTTTAGGTTGTCACTCCCACTCCCCAATTATTGTGTCTAGCTTGGAAAAGTAAATTTTTAAGGAACAGTGCTGCTCTTTGATATCTGCCATACTGCAGAAGTTTATATACGGCTTAACTCTTCAAATTAACTCCTAGACTTGCTCTTTAATGCAGAGGCCAAGAAGCTGAGTCTCAGCTTGGCACATCTGGCAAACCCAGCTGAAGATGCTGAAGACTCTGGAGCAACAAAGAGATTTGATCCTCAGGGGATAATCTACTTTAACCCCATGAGCAGTTGTTGTGCTGCTCACTCCTCAGCCTACCTGGAGGAGGATGAGCTGCCAGTGGATCCCAGCCCAGTGACTCACCCAAGAAGTTTTCCTGAACAACATCCACGTTGTGCAGACATCAAAGTGAGTGCTTGGGCAAATGTACGTATGGGAAGGGTGTGGAGGAGAACAAGGCTCAGATGCAGATTACAACCTCAGGAGCTTCCTTTTTGGGGATGAAAGCAGTTGTAAGGCCCAATGTGAGTCAAGTACTCATAGAAGCTATAGAGTGTTTCAGAGCTATAAAATCGGTTTGCTACTGAAGTGCTCAGCTATTTGCTGATGACAGCACAAGGGCAGCGTGTGCAGGCAGGTGCAACGATCCCTGGCATTGACCAGCATCTAACAATGGTGGATTAAGTCAGCTCCTATTCGGGTCCTGATAACTCATGCAACACCAGAAACATAAACTTCAGCCAAAGATTTTTTCTCAAGCCTGGGAAATTCCCTGCAAAGCCTCCTGTGTTCAAAAAAGCCCCTTTCCCCCCTACTGGTGTCCTGGATAGAGATAAAGGATAAAAACCCCACAGTTTGTCACTGTCTTTACCAGAGTAAATTAACAGCATACTTCCCTTTTCAATGCCTTTTGATGTGCTAATCATCACTCAGTCTGATGTAGCCACCTTATCCTTGCAGGGTTCCTAATGTGTCCAAGCACAAGTTGAACAGCAGATCAATGGGATTTCAGCTTCCAAGGACACTTGGGGTGATGCAGAGTCAGGGGTGGGTGATAGTGCCTGGTGGGACGGCGAATTGGCTTAGGGTGCCTCAGTTTGCCCCTTTTTGGGAGGTGCTTTGGAGTTATCTTTCTTCTCCCTGACTTGCTGAAGTGAGGTGCTGCCCGTGGTTAGAGTAGATACCACTGACTGCTGTGAGCACCAAGATGGTGATGAAAAAGCAGTCCTGCTTTTTCCCTAAGATGTTGCTCTCTCAGTCCCTGTGAGTGGGATTTCCACCTCCCTTCCCAGCTGCTACCCACAGAGGTTTTTTTGGTGATGCATGGCAATGAGGCCGGCCTGGCAGAGCTCCCACACAGCCTTGGTTCCTAGCATGGGAGTAAGCCCTACTCAACCCAGACTGCAGCAGAAACTGAAACTATCACCTAAGTTTTCTTTTCTGGCTGGATCGCTCTTTTCTTTTATTCTTCCTCCCTCCCTCCTTCTTTCTTTTCCTTATCTTAAAATCCCTTTGCCCAGAGCAGAATTAGCATCAGGCCTTGTTAACGAAGGGATCAGCAACATCTTCCCTGATGGCATTAAAACCTCCTACCTGGCAAATTAGTCCTCCCACTACCTCCTTCTCTTCTTACAAAACGTTTTCTTTATTGGTACTTGTTAGCGGTTTGTTACTTGCACAGTAATTACTTGGCAGTAATTAGAGAGGTGTTAAAGAGGCTGACTCCAGATTTGGACCCAGATTAACCTTCTGCTGAGTTTGAGGGGTTATCTGGCTACTGAATGGGAGCCAGGACTTGCATTTCAATAGGATATTGTGGGGTTTTTGTCAAAACCTGACCAGCTCTTCCCCTGAATCGGTGTCCACGCCGTATCAGAACGGGGTATGAGTCCAAATTGAGAGGCAGGGGGTCTGCTTCATTTAGCATCTGTCCTTGCACCTCTGTTGAACCTGGCAGCCATGATCTGAGAGCAGATTGCTCTGTCCTTTGAGGTCACCGTGCTCATTGAGTGGAGGGCATCATCCTGGAGGATATAAAGGGTCTCCTCAGCTGTCCAGCTCAGAGAGCTGCTGGTGATGGTCTTCAGCTCAGCTTTGGGGTCATGGACTAAGAGTGACCAAAATGTGCAGTTCAGGCTTATGATAGGAGCATGCCCTTTTTCTATCATTGCCACATGTCTCCTACTGGATATACTGGATATACTGCCCAGGGACAGAGCTACAGTGTTTTACCAAATTTCTCTGTCAAGCAGAGCCATGTGGCTGGTGTTGGCAACACAGGTACAGGAGCTACCAAGCACTGAGGCTGCTGAGATGGAGGGTGTCCAGCAAGGATCATGTTGTTTACACCAGGAAATAGCAGAGAGTGAGGACTTGTTTTGGAGCCGTGGGAAGTCCCTCCAGACCCACGGAAGTGGCAGCCTGAGGCCCTGGGACGTGGTCTGTGCACAATTGTCTGAACAAGTTGCTGGGTATGGTGAGAACAGCTGAGGTGCAGATCTTTGTTCTGGGGAGGAAGAAGGAGCCCTTTTAACCTCTCCATTCCTAAGCCCGGCAGGGACAGCAGTGCTGTGGTTCCCCTCCCAGTTTCCTTCCTCCTGCCCCAGCCACAAGCCCCGGGGCCTGGGCTGGAAGGACATCTTATCTTGTTTATGTAATGTGAGTGCTGGAGGGTTGGCTCTTTCTTTGGCTAAACGTTCTCACGCTGGGGGTTCACCTCCTCTGCCAGAGATGGAGTGGCTACAGCCCAAGCTGGTCTCCTTTTGGGACGGTGGGGAAAATTGGCACAGAATAAAGCAGGGAACTGCAGCTCTTGGACACTGGGCTGTAACTGGGAAGCATGGATTGGTGTACTGGGACAGGTCAGCACTTCCCTTGGGAGTGGCACCCCTTTTTTCCCAGCATGAGGGCTGGGAAAATCTGTGAAAAAGAACTGCTCATTTATTTATTATTTTATTTCTTTTATTTTACTTTATTTTATTTTTCAGCAGGTCTTTCTTTGCATCCAAGTGAGGAGACATGTAGTTATGTAGGCCTTCTGTTATTAGAGCAGAGCAAGGTCCTGGGGCCTCGTCATCAGCCAAGGGATGCATCTGCTCCCCTCTGACGGAGGAGGACCAGGCACAGTCCCAGCAGTGCTAAGGAAGCTCTGGCCAGGCAGGGGAGATGCAGGGATGTGCCATAAAAACACTTCTTCTGTGGTGTGGGCTAAAGCCCTGCAATGGACATGACTCCAGTCTGCTTCAAATGGACTTTCTACAGCCTTACATCACTGCAGCCTACCCCACCTGCCTCCTTGCTCTCAGCCATGTTAGCCCCTAAGCAGGCAAATAGTGAGGCTGATAATTGATGATTTGTAATACGTTTTTTCATTTAGATCACTGTGGCTTCTGCTTTATAAAGTTTCAAACACTTGACTGATGCACAGCGTAAATTTTTTAATGTATGTGTTTGTATATATAGATATAATTCTATATTTCAGTCTCTATAACAATGGGAATTCTCATTATGTATCTAAATATCTGCTCCATTTTGGAGGCCTTCAAAGTTGTTAAAGTCTGTGTTGCTAAACAGTGTTATCATTTGAACAAGGGAAGTTCAAACTTTTAACAAACAGATGCTTAGGAGCTGTTGCTTGAGGAGTTTATCATTCTTTGGCAGTATTTAGCATTAAATACTATTTAGTTGCTATAATTAGAAAAGCCCTTCAACAACAATGGCAGCAACAAGTGTAATTGATAACAATAATAATAGCAACAGCAACAACAAAACAATCCCTTGCTTTTTACTTCTTTAAACTATCTTTATGAACTAAGTTTCATGCTGGCATTAAACAAACATTATTCGGTGTCATTAAGCAATAGTTTTCTCCCCTGAAAAACTGGGAATGCTGAAACACAGAACAGGTGAGCTGAGCTTTCCAGGGAAAGACTCTGACCTTGCTCTTCATATTCTCCAGGTGGAGAAGCCCTTGACTTTGCTCAAGTCCCAGTTTCAGATGCAACAAATGTGTAACCTTAAGTTTTTCCATGTGCACACCTAGGTTGTAACACCACGCTCAAATTGTGGCTTGAGGAATTCTTCTCAGACCAGAGCAAAGAGGAGCTTGGTGAAAGATTTCCTTTCTAAAATAAGTTGACCTTTCAAGTGTATGGGAGGATGAACTGTGCAATTCAGGGTACAGGAATCTCTGATTTATTCAAGTTCTCCAGGGCCTACAGTCCTTAAATAAAAGGGAGATTCAATCCTTCACTTTCTGTAGCTAAAAATTGGGAAATTTGTATGTTGATTGCCATCCAGGGCCTGTGGATGGCTGTTTATTGCTGTTCAGAGACAAATTCAGCAGGAAATTTGAAGCTGTCCCCTGAAATAAAGGAGCAACCTCCAATTACCCCCAGTGCAGAGGAGAGCTGGACTTGTTTTGTTCTATTGCCTCACAGTCACAGTGGATGCATGATAGTTACATGCAAGTACAAATGGCACATGATTCCAGTAACACACAAGACATCCTTTCCAAACACTGCTTTCTTACTACTTATCTCTTTCTCATCCTTCTCTGCTCTGTTGGACTCAGTTTTGGAAGTTTCTCTACTGGGGGGTAGGGTTAGTATTAGGGTTAGGGGGGGGTGTAAAAACCCCCACAAAATGATGGGATGTGCAAGAAGCAACTTGTAGCTGAAACTACTCACTCTCTTACAGTACCCATAATCAAAGAGGGTTGGTACTAACTCCATGCTTAGATGAAATAAGGCCTTTTAAGGAGTTGAACGGAGCTGTTTGTTTTCCCTCTTGTAGCCCTGTTCCTCCAAGGCATGCTGTCACGCTCACCGGACCTGAGTTTTATAGGTTGGGCTGGAGTCTTTGACAAAACTGAATTTACTTTAAATGACTGAAATTAGATACTTATAATCCAAAGTAGCAGCCTAGGGGCTCTCTTGTGTATTATCCTTCACTCTCAGCCCTCTGCTTTGTAGTGTCAATGGCATAATTTGTTAAGAAAGTAGAAATATAAACAATAATTCTGAAACTGAGAAGGAGCACAGACTTGCCCTTATTTTACCAATACTTGTTATCTTCTAACCTAATATGACAGTGCCTCTCCTGTGAGTAGCCCCTTTAGAACGTATTTTTGTCAGATTTCTGCTTTTGAAATTATGGTTCAAGGCAGTGTTTTTTTCTTTGCCCTATTTATGCGACAACACCGCTTTTCTTCCCTCCCAATGAGACAAGATATCCACAGCACAGATGGGCGTTCAGATCGGAGAGAAGAAGGCAGATTTCTTCCTACTCATGGTGACTACTTGGATGCCCACTTTCCAATCAATTTTCCAAGGAAATTGAGTTATTCATATGTCCCATCAGTGCTCAACAATCTTTCCCAGCAATCTGATCACATGCAACACTCTTCCAGATCTTTGGGTTGAATATTTCAAGTGGCTTAAATTGGAGTAATTTTATGTGCATCAGAGAGAGATTATACTAACTGAGGAGGTGGCCCTTTGTAATTTTAATTTGGCAAGGTGAATAGGCTCCAGATCATCCAAAATTTCGTTCTGTTGTTTGTAGCATGTGTACGTCTACAGACAAGCGAGAGTTTATGATGTGTTTCCCTAAATACCTGCATGCATGCACACACAGAGACCAAACTGATCATGAAAGGTGTTGGGTTGAATTGATGATGTAAAAATTGGTAAGGAAAACCTTTAAACATATGGAAAATATTGAGAATGGCTTTGTATGTGGTTTGTTCTATTACTTACACCTACTTGGAGCACTTCCTTGGGTGGCAGTGAATGCCCTGCAACTGTTTTCCATCGGTTGAAAGTATCAAATCCCACTAAGGTGCTCACAAAAAACACCAATGCTGTTGCTGGTTCAACAGAAACCTCTGAACTTTATGCCATGATTGGGTTTTGATGGACTTAGACTACTTAGCAACAATTCTCAGTTATCCTACACTTGGGTGATCCAGCTCTATTGATCTCATTTCCTGATGTGCTGCCTACCTGAATTTCTCTCTGTTTCTCTACACAAATGTTTAAGGAATTTCATGAGGAGTATTATTAACAGATCACCCAAGACTGACTTTCACATGAGGGCAAAGAAATATCCTTATGTTGGTTTGCACACAGGCTGTGCTCCAGTCTGTAACACAGGTTATGCACCTCATGCTGATAAACAAATGGATTTGCTACAGGATGTAGAAACAAGGAACGGCACAGTGTGAAAAGGAATTGCTGCCTTGGAAACTCTTTTTTTTAGGGTGTTGTTTGGCCTGATGGTGTCTTGGCATGTGATTTAGTTGCAGCTTTCCTATCAGTTTTATAAGAGTAATGATCTTTGACTTATGGAACTGTGTTTTAGGCATGTAAATAAGTTGTAAAGGTTTTTTGAGGTGATGGAGCTGAGCCAATCAATGTCTCTTTGGTACCTACACCCTCTGCAATAGGACTGGTAAACTACTTTTGTGAAGGGAAAGACCAACACATTAATTTATTGCCATTACTGCATGGTGGGATTTAGGCACACTTTGCTATGAATTGGCGAGTATCACATCAGGGTTCTCATCCAGAGACAGCCCTGATGGGTCAAATAGAACAGACCCCTCAGTCATGAAATAGGCCAGTTGAAAGGCCTCTTTCTCTTTGTGCTGGCTCTTGAGGAGCTCTGTAAAATATGAAAACCTGGGGCTGTCAGGCTCCTGCACCGATACTGAGGTGGGATGGGGCCAGGGGATGGTGGATGTGGCTGGGGCTGTATGTTATCAATATGTCGGAGGGAAGAACGAAGAAAAAGGTAAGTCCTGGTGGAATCTATCCTTTGCCTTTGTCACATAATCTCCCTTGTCAGAAAGCAAACCCTGTCTCTTCAGTCCATCCATGCTGAGGCACAGCTGCCTTTCCTCCAGCCCTGCTGCTTCCCAGAGAGCGGAGCCAGGGAAGTGTCACATGTGACTCTGCTGTCCCACTCCTCATCCCGTGCCTTCCTGCATGGCACACTGCAGCAGCATTCACAGCCTGCCCAAAGGCAAGGAGGTACAAACACTTCGCAGCCCCAGCTGCAAAAATGGGGCAGCATCTCTCAAGGTGCATGGCTGTGTTTTGTGGTTATGGCTGGACATCAAGGGGCTGTGCTCTTTCATCCTTTGTTTGCCTCAGAAAAGGGCTTTGTAGACTGCTATGGGAATGCAAGTTTGTTTACCTGCCCTTCCTGAGGTAGCTCAAATGTTAAGAAACTTTCTTCAAGTCTGGTTTTAAAACTTATCTATTTGCTAAAACACAGTTCTGTAGGACAAATTTAGCATTTAGGAGCCATCATATGGATCACATGGAAGGCTGGTAAAAAAATTAATGAATGACTGGATTACAATGACCTATAAACGTCATTGTTTCATCTCAAAGATATATTGGTACTGGAATTTTTACTTAACTCTTTCAAAGGACCACATGTGAGCACCACTGAATGGATACGGAAATTATTTATACAGCATGTTAAGGGGACATTAAAGCATTTCATAGCATGTGGTAGGGCCTCTCAGCGAGGCGAAAGGCACAGATCAGCTATCCAGCTGTGGTGTGCTGCTCTGGCTGTGCCAAAGCCACCAGATGATGGAGCTTTCCTGCCTGCCTGTCTCTAAAGGAAATGTGAGCCTCATTCCCTAGGATGGGGCTGGATGCATGGTCCAAGGATCCCCATCTTTAGATCCACAGAGGACACAAGGCCAGAGGTTTAATTTTTCAGCTTTCTTACTGCCTGCTTTACTCCCTGTCTGTATTTTCTAGCCCAGGGTTATTTTGCCCTGTGTCAGGTGGCACCAGCCCTTGCATGGCTGCTTTGTAGAGGAAAGGCAGAGTCCCTCAGAGATCAATGACTTGTGGCTGCTGCCAGCTTCAGTGCTTGTAGTGGTTAGGAAATGCTTTGTAGCTGTGACTTCTCTGCAAAACAATAATAATAGTAAAAAAAATTAAAAAAAAAGACAAGCATTCATCCTATATGGGCTCCAGCTCCACAGGGGGTGGCCAGATCTGCTGCCCTCCTGCTGGGCTTCTTCCAGCTTGGGGTACTGGCCTGACAACTCCAGCTCATGTCTTGCCAGTAAACACTGGCTGAGAATAGGTTATATACTATATATCTCTGTATCTCTGTCTCTCTATATAATTTATATATATTTATCTACACACAAAAATTATATAAAAGCTATAGATGCAAGTTTGATATGTATATTAAAAGCACATGCACAATATATGCAATATATATATATGCAAAATAAAAAATATATTTATTTATGGTTATTTAAACATATATATGAAAATTTATATTTGCTTAAATGTATACATGAAAAGAAGGCCAATGTGGATCAGAACCCTGCTGGGATGTAGGTGAATATGCTCCTTCTGTTACAGAAAGTAATGACCCAGAACTATGGCAGCAACCTGGAGAAGCCTTCTGGTGGCATCATCAACTAGCTGAGCTGTGCCCTCTGTACTCATGATGATATTATCAGAACACCTTGACAGAGAGCACCTTTAGCCTCACAAGTCACATGTGGCCATCTTTATTTGATAATCTATAGCTGGGTGATACTGGCAATGGTTTTGTAGGCTGAATCCAGAACAGTGTGAGTGGTCCAGTCCCCCTGAAGTCTTGGCAGGGGCTAGAAAGCACAGCCTTTATTTTTGGTACAAACCAGAGTGCAAGTTTGATTAATAGTCTGAGCCAAATGTCTAATTTACTCAGGAGTTGTTTTTTGGAGGAAAGTAGAGTGATTTTATTAAATTTAAAAATAAATGGTGGCCTGAGTGATACACAAAGAATGGGCAGCGTGCTCATGGTCCAGTTTCTGTCCTGGCCCTAAATGCCAGCAAGGTCTTAAAACCCAAATGTACATTCAGGTGCCTAAAAATTACCCCCCAAAATACAGCAGCAAGGCTATGGAGCTCACAGTGTCTTTTGAAATCTTTACTGTGGCTCTGTTGGACCCTGGGAGACCAATCATGTCAGCCTGTTGGAAAATCCTACACGATGCATATTCCAGCTAGCCCAAGCCAAAGTTAAACTGCATGCTCAGCATAGAGATGATCACGACAACAGTTAGAGGAAAAAACTTGCTTACTATTCACCAGTGAGGCTGGGCAACATGTTCAGTAGGATAAAAAGAAAAAGCCCAAAAAAACAAGCTGCAAAAAGACCCCACAAAAAAGTCAAGCAGGACAGTTTACATTCAGTTTCAAGTATGTTTAGCACTGTGATTTTCTTCTTTTGGATTTACATGCTGGAGAAAATGTCAATGCAACAACATGTGAGTATCCTTTGGCTGGTACCTTTGTTTTTGAAATGATGTGGTCTGATTGATTTTTGGTGAAGATTGCGAAAATGATAAACAAGGCAAGAACACACAAAGAGATCTGACTCTCTTGGTGTTAGGAAAACTTGGAGTTGGCACAGAGATTGGAAAACGAAGAAAGTTTGGGGCTATTTACATATTTACATAGCAAAAATAAAAAAATTAAATTTAAAAATAAAAAGATAAAAAATAGTAATAATAAAAAATAAAATTGCGTATAGGTACCTGGGAGCCATAGGTACCTCTCTCAAATTCCTATATATTAGTAGGGTATAAGAAGATATCGGTTTCCAAAGTAACCATAGCAACATGTTTTCATGAGTTCCCGTTGAGAAGCCAAAAACCTTTGTGAGCGATAAATCAACCTGTTTATATCTCTGAACTTAAATCTTTTATTGGTTGCTGATTAACTTAACTGTGCTGCCTGACAAATTTTCATAATAAATAAGCCAACCAGCAAGCTCTCAAAAAAGTCTGGCTAACTATGTTTAAAGGACTATCCCTGAAACATGCTCCACACTACAATGAATTTGGCAGTCAGCATGTGGTCATGTGCATGTTTCACCATGGATCTAAACCCCAGAAATCACAAGATGCAGAGTTACAAAAAGAGATCCCTCTGCAACTACTTTAAATAAATATACGCCTTGATATTTACCAGCAGTGTTGCTGTGGGCAAAATAATTAGTAACTACTAATTAATGTAGTCCTTCTGAAGGAATATAGTGGGAAAATATCTGTTGACTCTCAGTGCTGCTCTTGCCTGTGCTAAAGATGATAACAGTAGAAAGGTATATTGTGGGATTTTAGGCATTTACTCTGTGTGCATCCTATACATTGTATAAATGGACATCCTACAACCTACTTATGTATAAATGTATATATTTCCTCAGGTCAGGATGTTGCTGAGAGGCTATTATTTTTTTCTCTTTTTGTTCAGGACTTATGTGAGTTTTGGCTTCCACAGTAAGTCTACATTTAAATTAATTAATCTGTTGACAGTTAAATTGTGCTAAGTAGCTTCGATATAAAAGATGATTCCCAGATTCTTTTCCATGCAACTTAAAAAAAAGGGAAAAAAACCAAGAAAGAATCTGAGGAACTCTGTTCTAAACATCTGTCTGGACAGATGTCAAAATGTACAGTGTTGCTGCATTATCCTGTGTGAGTATATGACACTGCGTTATTACTCTTGGCTTAAATATTCACAATGGGTTTTATGATCTATTTAAAAGCAACCTTTGATGGGAGTGTAAACTCCTATCTTTTTTCATACAATAAGCACCTTCATGGAACTAGTTCTAGAGTAAATATTGAAAAACAACACAGTGTTTTCTACTTCTTATTCACAGCACACGAATATTTATATAATATTTATACAGAGTGAATTACAGGTATGTGTCAGTGGAAAAGATTTGGCAGATTTTCTTTGAAAATGAATTTTGGTGAATAAACTCCTTTTGAAGTAAGAATGTTTTGTTCCAAATTGCTCTGGATAGAATCATAAGCTTTGAGCTGTACTTTAGCCAGCTGATTATAATCTAGCACAATAATCTGCATTTCTTCAAGAAATGAGAGAGAGACAGTGTCAAGGACATTACAAATTCAATAGTAATTTAGGGAATTGAGCTAGAACGAGACAACGCTTATAACTCTAATATTCCAGAAACATGTTGTTTAATTTTTGTTTCCAGATTGCATATATTAACCCATTTTATTAACCTGTCTATAGCCTTGATTCAATAAACCATTCCTATTCAGTAGAGCTCTAAAGCATATGTTTGCCTTTAAACACATGCTTAAATCCCATTGACTTTTTAATGCTTAAAGTTAAGCATGTGCTTAGATGTTTTTGCTTGCCTTTGCAAAATAAAATTTTAAAACAAAGTATCCCGGGGAAAAAAAAAAAGCAATAAAGGATGAAATTTTCAGAAGCTTAGAATGAGAAAACAACTCCTCAAATTGTTCATTTTCCCCTCTACTCTCAAGAACACTCAAATTATTTTTAATTAAATACCTGAAACAAACAGAAACAATTTTCATGCCTTATTTTGGAGTGCACTTTGTCCTGAAGTCATGGAGATTCTCTGCCAAAGACACGAACAATAGTGGGAATATCTCACTGTTTGCTTAATGAGCAATGAATTGGAAGTGCGAAGGTGAAAAGACAGATTCTGGGTTGGAGAGTGACAAGGTGAGACTGCTTCTTTGTCACACCTTTCTTTTTTTAACACCAAACATCATTTTCAAAGCAGTTTAAAAAAAATTTTAAAAAAATCTGTGTCTGGGAATTGCTCCGTAGCTTGCAGCCAACTGATTTGAGTTTACTCCCATTGCTTGCTTCATGGGAAATGTCAACTTGCTACAGAAAGTTTTAATTGGTTTATGAGTGATATATTCAAGCTGCTTATTTCCTAAAACATCTGTTTTTGTTTTAGTTCCCCAATGTCAAATGGCTGGTGATATCCCAAGGTAGCATGCTGTTTCCAAGTCATATTTCCTGGGGTATCTATCAATAAAAAGGCCCTTAAATTGAGCATAATGAAATTAGTACAAGGTAGTCAAGAAGTCTCCAGAATCAAGATATCAAAATGTCCCTCTGCACATTATTTTTTTTTTCCATATTGCTTGTGATTGACTGTTTTTGGAGCTTGGAGGAAGAAAGCCATGAGACTTATGGCTTGTTTCATCTTCTCCCCCATGCCCCCACTTCTTTGATGGCCTTGAGCAAGTCTAATTTGTATTGTTATGGAAATTGGAATTAAGCCAGGGAAAGTACAAGCCTGTGCTGCACCCGATGGCAAAATCTAGTCATTTTTCTGCTTGGTGGACAGAGAGACTACAATTTGTTTGAAGATCTATCTGCTACGTGTGACAACAGGATTCTTAACATAAACAGGCAATTGTGAGAGCTAAAAATGAACAAAACATTCATAAGAGGTTTTCATCCACATGCATACACCAAAAAAAAAACCAAAAAACCCCTCAATTTTCCACTACCCTGTGGCTTGGTCCATAAAAAGAAAAAGGGATATTTATGAAGTAGTTATTGCTTCCAATACTTGAATACATGCAGGAGTCTTCCTTTTGGATTACAAAACAGAGTAGATTTGCAATATTTATCTAGTAGGTGGCCCAAATCCCAAGTTTCTCTATTTTCATCCATTGTTTATTGTGAATTTTGTTTTTAAGCTATTGGGGAAAGGAATGCTTGAGAAGTTGTTTTTCTTTCCTTTATTAAAGAACACCAGTTTGAGGCAGACCAACTGAAATCAGTCAAAACAAAGCCCACCTCAAATCTAAATCAAGTAAGTATTACCCATCAAAATAAGTTCAAAAGCAGAAGACAGGGGGGGAAAAGTTTGCAGATCAACTTTCTTAGCAGACTCATTTGCACCCAAATGAAATGGAGTTATAAGGATAAAATTCTCAGCAGATTTGCACTGCACAGTAATAGCCTTTATGCTTGGAAATTTATGGGCCATGGACAGTTTATAAGAAACGATGTAGTTCATCAGAGAAGCAGACTGATGGAGCACATGGGAGCATTCTGTGCAGGAAGTTGGGTTTTGGAATAATACTTACTTTGATAGAGTTGTTTTGTTAGCTAAGTAAAACAGTAGGGAAGCCAATGGCCACTTAGGCTTCAAACATAAATATATATTTATAAGTCACCCAGCTGCTTAATTGAGATCTCCAGTGTTTTCCCTAAGTATATCTTATCTAAAAAAACAGTAATGCAGAAAATAACAACAGCAGCAAAAACCTGCTATATGCTGAAGTTCATTTAATCAGTCAGTGATAGTAAGGGGGAAAATGGGGCATTATGTCAGGGGCGATCCATGGAGGTTCCCAGAGGCTCTTCAGCCCAAGTAAGCGGCTCAGGTTTGACTCAAATTGCTCTCTATCAATTTCTTGCTGAAGAAGGAGCAGGATAGATGCCCTTCTTGTACCTCTCTCTTCTCTAGGTGGCTTTTCCTCCATCGTCAGGGTACAGTGTAACTTGCGCAACTCGCGTAACTGAGCGCTCACAACCCAGTTTGGAAAGATAAACGCTGGGGTTCCTGCCAGATGCTGGCTGTGCTGGCCAGGGAGGGGGAGGGAAGTACATGGGCCTTCAAAATGTTCTCCAAGGGAGGTTACGCAGGGGATGGTTCATTAAATTTGAGCAAAGAACTGGAAAATAAGATTTCACACTCCTAGACTTGAACAGCCCTGGTGAATTTGGGATCCCTGGAAAACCTTGAGGAAATTTGGCGAGTTCTGGGGAGCTTCAGGAAATGCTGGAGATGTTTGCAAAGGTGTTTTATTCTTAGAGCACAGCTCCAAGTTGAGGTAGAGAGTAGGACCTCCCAGTCCATGCACCCTGGCTAGCTCTCAAAAGCCCTTTCTGGCTGTGGGATCCAAGGCAGGTGGATGGTGGGGCAAGAGGTTTGGCTTCAGCAGTCCCACTGTCATAGCTCTTCTCAGATGTCTGCTTAATTGAGAGCAACAGTCTTAATCCATATCTCCTGCTTTCCAGGTGAATATCCTAACTTGGAGGATATTGAATACATAGAGATGTGTCTCAGTCTTTTTTAATTCAATGGTGTGTCTCCATACAGGCAGTTTGATATCATTTACAGAGACCCCAAATCAATTCTTTGATGTGTCCTAGATTTGAGCTTGAGGCTTGACCAGTCTTGAGGACTGCGTTTTCCCTCCCTCCCCAAACAAGAGTACTCACATCTCTTCCCCAAACAAGAGTACTCACATCCTCTGAAAGACTCCAGAAAGTTTTAGGGAAGAGGTCTTTTCTCAACCAGGACTTTAAGGAGAGGCTAATATTTAAATATTGTTCTTAAAGTGTGTGCGGTTTTGGGCACTGCAATATAAAAAGAGATATAAAGCTACCAGAGATCATGCAAGCAAGGGCTGCAAAGATGGTGAAGTGTCTGGAGAGGAAGTCACACGAGGAACACCTGAGGTCACTTGGTCTGTTCAGCCTGGAAAAGGGGAGACTGAGTGGAGACTTCACATCAATCTCCGCCTTTCTCGGAAGGGGAAGAGGAGGGGAAGACACTGATCTCTTTTCTGTGGTGACCAGTGACAGAACCTGAAGGAATGGTATGAATGAGGTTTAGGTTGGATATTTGGAACAGATTTTTCACTCAGGGGGTGGTTGGGCCCTGAACAGTCTCCCCAGGGAAGTGGTCACAGCACCAAACCTGACAGAGTTCAAGGAACATTTGGACAACACCCGCAAGTACATGGTGGGATTCTTGGGATTATACTGTGCAGGGCCAGGAACTGGACTTGGATGATTCTTGTGGGTCCCTTCCAACAGAATATCCTATGATGCTATAAATACTTCCTACAGTAATTTATTTAATTGGGATCCCAGAAGCACTGGAAAGCCTGAAATATCAGAGACATGTCCAGTCTGGCCAGCTTTGGGGGGATCTGCTCCTGCAGCTGGTGGTCATGGCTCCATCTTGCACATTCACTGCAATGCCTAATGACTGGAACAAATCAGCTTTCAGCTGATTGTCTTTAATTTCCTCTTTCTACTCTCAACTCTCAAGTATATTTGTGTTCAAACCAGGGTTTGCTCCTTATCATGCTCACAGCCCATTTCCTCCTCCTGTTTTATAGGCAGTGAAGTCTAAATGGTGAATTAGTGACATCTTCATTATTATGGCAGTAGACTGCAGTGCCATTCTAATGCTGTTCCCTGTAGTAGTGAGCAGAAGGAGAAGCTAGGATGGAAGAGATAATGATCGTATTCCAGTATAAATATCTGAAACGACAGACAAAAATTGCTGTGCCACATCCAGGCTTTTCCCATAGCTTTGTTTCACCAGCTGAAAACATCTTGGAGAACATTTGCTCACTTCAAGACTTGCCCTCCTTCCCCAAGGTGCAGCTGAGTTTATGCATAGCTGCCGAGTTACGTGGCTGGAAATAGAAACTGGTGCTTCAGAGAGCTTGGCTTGCTGAGGGGGTGGGCTCAGTGGGAGTGGTTCCAGATTTATAAAGAGCTCTTCCACCGTGGGTCACACCTTCCTTAGGAGAAATGCCATGAGTAACACTGCCCCAGAGCTTACCAGAGAGTAGATGCTGCAGGGATTTGCTGCTCCTCCTTTCTCATGTGAAGCAGGGGAAATCTTTCAGTGTTGGTTGTTTATTTTGTCTGATGGCATTTGAGCCACAAACGACAGAGTGAGTGAGATCTTAAATAATGTGGTGGTTCAGGCAGCTCAAAGGTGTTGAAGAGAGCTGTGTGAAATCAGTTTACAGCATTTTAAAATGGGATTTTGGCAAGCTAAAACTGGCAGGTTCATTTCCCATCCCACAAAAGTTGCGTTTGAGCTCTGGATTTGTCCAAAATCTGAACCTCTCTGTGGACAACAGACAAACCTTATTTCTGGAGTGAAACTGGGGAATTTGTCTGTTTTCCTCTTGCTTTACCCCCATTCTGAACTTCCACAGGCACATTGGTGTAGCTCCTGGACAGTGTGCTGAAGCCTCCCTCTGCATGTTTGCTCAGAAGGGATATCCGTGCCAAGCTTCACCCAACCTGGGCTTTCCAGTGAGGAACTACAGTAGAGCTCTCTTTCTTCTTGATGCACCACCAAGAGCAAAAAAAAAAAAATAAAAAAAATGCTGTGCCTGAACTCAGGGGAGTTTGCCCTTTGTAAAATGTGGGTTTCAGTTTGCTCTGGGACAGATGACATGCAATCCTACAAGCCGTCCATCTGAAGGAATGACAAATGAATGAAGCACTCTGGTCCCAAATGGCTTGGTAAGTTAGAGGGGTACTAGCAGCTGGGAATAAGGCAGTACTGCTGAAGCACCTCCCAGGCACCAGCACCATCCCAGGGACAAGCTACGAGTCCCTGCACTCACAGCACAAACATCCACACAGAGCTGACTCTCAGGCACGATGTACACAGACAACCACACCTACATTTCTATCCCTTGGCACTGCGTCGCTGAGCTAAGCTGCATCCTGCCTAATTTTAAAAATCTACTCCTTTGCAGTCATTTGCTCACTTATGATTTGAAGCCTACAGTTCTTCTGACTAGATGCAAGTTTACTTTTTATTTCAGAGTTAGAAGAATTTGCTTTATTCACCTTTCATTAGCTTAGAATTTTATGTTTTATTTTTTAATTAGAGGTCTGATTTTAATTAAGATTTTAATATTGTGCACCTTGAACAAAGCTTTAGTTTGTACTCAGAAGAAACATAGGCATATAAAACCAACAAATATGATAGAGAGAAAACAATTGGTCACTTACAAGTAGGGAGACCTTTGTGAGATATCATCTCCCCTCTTGCTTTGCAGCCCCAGGGGCTTGTTTCAGGAGTGCTGTTCATTGCTGGGTGGGACATGCATAGGTGCTAGTGCAGCTGGCAGCCTCCTTCTGCAACCCAGCTCTGGCAGTCGGCCCTCATGCTGAATTTCCCAAATATTATTCCTGTTCCTGAGGAAGCAGAGACACGACAGAGGGTCTGGCAGTAGGTAAGCTGGCACAGTTCAAAGGTGCCAGAGCTGTTGTGGTGACCATCTGACCCAAGGACGTGTCGCCTGGCTCTCTCAGCTGCTCTCGCAGCCTCCTGCTCTCCTTTCTCCTCATGTGATATGTCCTCTTCAGCGTATTCATCCTGTCTTTGGTGTGTCATGGCAACCATGTCAGATGTTTTATTAGTACTTTTTTTCTTTTACCCTGCAACTGAACCCAATCTCCTGGGAAATATGGGCTGAGCCCAGAAGACATTCATGCACCTGCCAAAATGTCATTTTTTGAACCTGTGGAGGAAGAGAAAACAAAAAAGGCAAAAAAAGGGTCATCATGTTCTAGGTACAGCCACATCTTGTGGCTTTCATCAGGCTTATATTTTGGATGTTTTTCAAATGATAGGAGCTGCTACAGAAGCAGCATTGCAGGAGTCATGGCAAGTGGTGCTGGAGGAGACCTTGTGAGATCACTAGGTCTGTTCTTTACCTACGCAGACGTAGCCATTCCTGGAATAGATCATAAAACTCAAAAGGACTGAAGGCTGCTTTGCATGGTGCTCTTTGGACTTCATCTCCTTAAATTTGGTCAGACACAAAGATTGGGTGAAAAAAAAGCAGAATTTTTTATGTCTTCAAACTGTATATTAATGTCTTGTATATCATCACCAGGCCCAGTAAAGGATAAACATCTAACTCTCCTCATCATGGTCTTCTCAGTTTCTCACTCGACTCTGCTGCCATGATACAAGCCAAGGTCCACCACTTCTTCAGCTTTCAAGAAGACCATGTTTGCTTTCTGGGTGACTTTTCTGGGTCAGCTTTTCTGGCTGATTTTCTTGTGGAACCTGCTGGTTCCTGCATGAGTACCAATGCCTTCCCATCCCTGAGCTCCATTCACTGGAGTGGGCCAGAGTTTTGCAGGAGGTATGGGGTGGTGTTTTTTTTTTTTTCATTTGAGATGCGGCAGCCTTAGGGGAAGCCCAGAACTTGCTCGCACCTGAGATGCTACAATGACCTTCTGGGCAATATGGCAGAGAGTAGCAGAGAAATACGAGGTGAGTCAATAAATTCATGGCAGGCATCATGACTTCCCAATGAAATTGCTGATAGGCACTCCTGGCCCATCACGTGAAAGAAACTGCAGCCCTCAGGGTGATAGCAGGCAAATTTTACTCCTCTGCCAGGAGAGACTATTAAATACCAGGTTGGCACCAAATCATGTTTTTGTCAAGTGGGAGAACTGCCGGAATGAAAGCTCCTGGAGGTGGTTGACTGCTCCAGCAACAGTGTCACGTGCTGGGGATGGGTGAGGCGGGGAGGAAAAGTCACATTTTTTCAGTGAATCTAATTGCACTGAGTGGTGGCTGGAGGGGTCCTGCAGTGCATTTTGTGAGAGTTTACATAGTTCTGGATCCTCTGCCACTTAGAATGGAAAAAAGAAAGCCAATCTGTTTGATCAGGCCTCTCCCACTCGATATGTGTATTGGATTTTACATTAAAGCTTTTAACAGCTCCGTACACATCTGAGCTGGAGCTATTGTTAGCCCATGTGATGGATTAAGATCAAGAATGTTAATGTTATCCAAAGGAACGCTTTTTAATGTATATTGCGATTGTATAAACAGGGTCACCAGAGCTAAATGGGATGTCAATGACCTATGAAGATCATAAAGTAAACCAAAGATCTTAAAATAAGCATGTAACCTGAACATGTCGGGGATTGTTGTATATCAAAGGCATTTGCTTATATAAAGTAAGGGAAAATTACTTACAAGTAATGTTATTTGCCACAAGTCTACCTCTTGCCTGCTCTACAAAGAAAACCTACCCGAGGGGACTGGGGTATGTCTCCATCTACCAGGAAACACGGAGCAGAGCCTACATGCACCATAAACATGCTTAAATGCCAGGGTGTAGTCATAAGCTGGCGTTGCTGGTGAACAGCAAGGCTCCTCTGGCCCTCAGTGGAGAGGGAGGGAGCACAACCCTAACAAACACTGCTGCCAGGAGGGTTTCAGAGCCCTGGTGACACAGGGAGACCATGGCAGTCCATGAGATCAGCCAGCTGAGTGGGAATTAGCAGGCACCAGAAGGTTGAAAACAATGGGAAGAGAGTAGGAGCTTATTTTTTTCCCCTATAAGTCCATTAGCATTTCCCTTCTTGCTCCCTATCATTGCCTTTGAGAAGTAGGGGTTTTTTTTGTTTGTTTTTGCTTACTGGGTAGTCCTTAAATTATTGATGGGGGTGGGATGTGAATCCCTTATTCAAGATGTCCTAAACTAAGTGATTTCTTGTGAAACAACAGGGTTAAAATTAGAGCATTTCTCTGGAGAAGGGGGGTCCTGGGGTCTTACTCTCCTGTCCTTAGTGCAGTTGGTCATCCCACCAAAATGCAGAGCCTTTCATTTTGGTCATGAATTGGATCCCTGTATAGACCATTCACTTAGGGCTTGACTTGATGATCCTTGTGGGTCCCTTCCAACTCAGAATATTCTGTGATTTGTCCTCACTGAATTTCATTGTATCAACTTCAACCTACTTCTCCAGTTTTGAGTTCTAATCCTGCCCATAAAGTCCCTCTCAGCCTTGTTCCCTTTGCAAATTTGATATATTATATCCCATTAGTTAGAGTACTAATGGAAATAAATGCCAGGGCTGGGACTGCTCCTGGAGAATTCTTTTTCCATTGCGACCAGGAATTGTAGGCAACACCTTTCTGGAAATGGCTTTAAGAAACAGTCTTACACTTAACCCAAAATAGTTCTATCACGACCATGTTTTCTTGATTTGCTTATGAGGATATCATAACAGTTCACTGAAGTTTTAGTGCTCTTTTTGTTATGGTACCATAGGAGTATACTCTATTAGTCTGATAATGTTTGTTCTTGCAAGAAATCTGTGTTGGCCAGTTCACATTTCCTTGTTATCTTCTAGGTCATTTTCAGACGGTGTAGTTGTTCCAGGTTATTTTTTCCTAGCAGGTTAAATTACTGGTTTGGAGCACACCATCTCTTTAAAAGTTAAAACAAAATAAAATAATAAAAAATAAAGGACTGAGAAATAAACCCCCAAAAGACCTTCCCTTGCTTTCCATAAGGCCTCAGATTAGCATTTGAGAGATGGACACAACTATATCCTTGGTAACCGTAGCTGAATCTCGCGAAGACCACATGAGCTGGAAGCATCTAACTTATTCAAGCTTTCTTGTTCTACTATGACTTCAGGCTGGGAGTTTACCTATTTGCTTCTGGAATTATTTGTGTGGAGGCCTGAGTTATAGTTCTTTCTTTTAAAAATTGATGCCAAGCAGACTGGAAAACCCAGGGAATTAATCAGTGATTTTCTCTTCCTGTGTTACTATTTTGCTGGCTCTGCAGAGATCTTGATCTGGGTAGAAGGGCTGCAAGTAAGGCTTTATTTAATCCTTTAATTTCTGTCACTCTCTGCCAGAGACTGTGATATCTAAATGTCATGCTGGATAGCAGTGTGGATGAAATGGATCTGGGTACCTGTTACAGGGAAGGTATAAGCACTTCTCTCCGAATAGCTGGGCGCTGGGGCCAAGGGAGAGGACTGCTTTCAGCTGCTGCCAATAAACAATCCCTTTGCCTACAGCCCTGACCCTTTACCATATGTACCCTGTCTTGAGGTCCTGACAGGGACCAGGCTTGCAAATGACACCCTGAGACAGCACAAGGCTGCCCCTCAGGAGTAAGAGATTGTGGAGTTACTCTTCCCTGTGTCTTGTTGCTTCTCTTCACGTCTGGCAGACCATTTCCATGCCCTTCCTCTTTCCTTCCATCAGGGGTAGGAATTTGGGGTCTTGGTGCCCTAAAATGCTCAGGAAGGCCAATATCTAAGGGTTTTCCTGTCACTTCTGGGGTTTTACTGCCATCTTACCTACACCGAACAGACCCCCATGTGGCCTATGCCTCATGTCCCACAGCTCTCCCCAATGGGCAGCAAAGTGTGTCCATGACACAGGAGGCCTGAGAAGCAGGCTCTCTCCTCTGATGTGAGCATAAATCTTCTTCCAGCTCTTTGGAGAGAGTTATTGAGGTTTAAAATGGTTGTTTTAGTTGCCAGCTGCCCAGCAGCATCCCTCACTGTTCCCATGTTACCTCTGTGAGTTTCTTTATTTTAGTGTTACTTAGTTTTTATTTTGTTTCAGGGAAAGTTCATTTCCATTTACCTTCTGGAATCTTCTGTTAAGTTAATATGAACTGGAATATCAATGTTTTAGAAAAATGACATAGAGAAACATGGGCTTATTCCTTGTCTACTGGAAAAAGAGAAAAGTTTGCAATATGGATAGTCCTTTGCTTTTAAGTTTCCTATTATATATGGGCATATAGTTTGATTTCTTCCTTAGATATATATACCAATGCACCACAAAGGAATGAAAACTGCTCATATACAAAATGATCCTTGCTACTTGAGCAAGCTCTTCTTAGCATGCAGACATTCAGCTGTTCTCCATCTCAGATATTACAATAGTAATCAGCAATTTAAAACTCTTTCAATGATTGTTAACCCAAAAGGTTTTGTTTGTTTATTTACTGGCATTGACTGATGGTTATTATCAGCTTTGAATTACATTCAGCATTCATTTTGCAGCTCTGTCTGTTTTCAAATATTTGGGGATGTCCTTGTTAGGATGTTTTCAATGCAATTCTATTCACAGCAATTCCAAAGCACGTGCTCTGTATGTGATCAATTAATCACTGCTTGTAATCAAAATTTTTTCTTAACATGCGGAAACACAGACAGTAAATATGCCTTAAAATGTCTTTGCTTTGTCGGGAAACAACCTCCCAATGTGCTTTAAAATATGTAAATAGGTTTGTGCTCTATGAAGAAGCATTGCTGTGTGGTTTGTCTAAGGAGACTTATATGGAAGAGATATAGTGACTAACAATTTGTGTGACTTAATATTAGGGCTGGTGGCTGTGTGCTGTAACTTTGATCCTCTTGGCTTCAGGGAGCCTGACAGTGAATGTGATGGCTCCTGTCTTGAGTTCTTAGGACTGGAAGCACAGCAGGTGTTCAAAAGGAATTACAGGTTTACCAAAGGACCAAAGAAACCTCTCAACTGATTAAATTGTTTCACTTGATGGCAGAAATTTAGCACATTTTTAAAACTGGTGCAGATGACTTTAGAGCAGTGCTGGTGGAAGTCAAGCATCAAGCATCTTCAAGTGTTTCTGCTGTTTTTGTATGATACCTACACAGTCATTTTTCTTGAGAAAAAACTCTGAGCTGGAGTAAAGCAGCTTTTAAAACTGAAGGTGAATTTTGGGGTTGAGTTGAAGAGCTGTTTAGAAGAGATTAGATTATTCCCTACCTTTCCATCACGGGGGTTTTCCTGTTTGTTTGTCTGCATTATCTTCTGAAACATCTGGTGTTGACCTCTGTTGAGACAACAGGATCTGCAGGTTAGATCCTGTGTGGTCTTGTCTGTTGAGAAGAAAGGGCATTTGGATAAGTTAAGTAGCTGGGAGTCACCGAAAAGACTGGTCTTGAAGGGAGTTTTCAGCTGAAGATGGATGGGCTCTCCTGCTCCATGGACCCGTTCTCCCTGTTACCTGATTTCTTTGACATGCTGGCAGTTGCCTTAGCTGGGCTCTCGCTGCGAGACAGTCAGCACCGCACTCACAGCACTGCAGGAAAAATAAACTCCTTCAGACCAAGCAAAACACTTGGAAAAACATGCAGATGTCTTTTTTTCTTTCTTTTTTTTTTTTTTTTTTTTGGTGAGTTCTGACTTGTGCTTCCTCTTAAAGCTTTGCATATAAAGACCTTTTTGTGAAGGTTGTCAGCCTTTGCACTAGATTTGGCAATTTTCTTCTGATGCCACTATCGTAGAGGAGGAGAGAAGAAAGGGCTGATGACAGGAGCCCATTAATTAAAATTAGATACTGTTTTAATTTTGGTCACTGTCTTGAAACCATGGCAACAGCAAAATGCCTTGGTTTCTTTTATTTTCTTCTCCACCTGATTAAAACTAGAGAGGTCAGGATCTTCCCTGTGCTGCACTAACATCCAAAGCATTGAAATGGGAGTCTCAAGAGATCTGGTTAGACTTTCTGCGTTGTCCAGGCAGATTGATACCATCTGGAAGTCTGGCTGGGCAGAAGATTTGAAATCTGGACCCTGATACTGGCTTTTTAGTCTTCCATTTTTCTAAAGTAGTTTTTCAGCGCAAGTAAATGACTCTAATTGTATTGAGGGAGCTTGACTAATTCACACCAGCTGAGGGACTGGCCCCCGAGGTCTGGGCTGGCCTGTTCTTTCTGTGTCATTTTAAAAAAAACCCCACATTTTTGGATAATAGTGTAGAAATGGAAGTCCTTGGCTGCTTTGCATTCAGTTTGAGATGGAGCAGCACCTTCTGAGAAGAATGTGTATTTCCGTGGCGTCTCTGACCAGGGAGATGCTTCCACTTAGGGAAATGGGCATTGTTTGTCCTATTCCACCTCCATCAAGGAAGGGGATGATGAGGTGGTGGGTTGAGGCTCTAGCACCACATGTCTGGTGGTCCTTGCTGAGATGGGCCAACTGTGCAGCTACAGAATGGACAGGAACCAAAATACATGTGGTGGCTTTAAGACTCCAGGTTGTGAGCTGGGCTGGCAGGGTGCTCTGCACTGATTGGCACAGAATCTGCTTGGTGGGCACAGAACCCCCAGTCTGAGTGTTCTGAGGTTGGGAAGTACCCTGCCTTTCTGATGTCCCAGCATGGTATTGCTGCAGAGCGCATATTTCATTCCCTCTTGGAAACCTCTTGGAAACGGACTTCTCTTTTCCAGGGTGCAGTGAAGTTCTGGGCTTCCGAGCCTTAAGATTTCTGTGATCCAGCTGAACAAAGCGTAGAAATCTTTGCATAATTTTTGTGTACCTGAATACACAGCACACTGGAGTTTATTTTTAAGGCAATCAGGGGAAAGAGTACTGTGGTTCAGGTGTTAATACTGAACTGCATCTTTACTTTGGTTCTTTTTTCTTTATTCTGCTTTAGCTGTAGAATCCTTCAAGGGAGGAGGAAAAAAGAAAATACATTGCTTGTCACTCTCTCAGATGATACTAAATGACCTTTCTGTGAAAGAAGGAGCTCATTCTAGGTAGCAGCACTGACGCTCTATCATTAAAGTCAAATACTGTTTGTCCTTTAGGCCAAAGAAATAAAAATAAAAATATACACAAATAGGGAAGCAAGAGAGGAGGGAAAATAAGAAAGATACGAAAACTCAGTTTCTGATGCTTACAGGTCGCTTGCTGCAAAATCAGTGGGTGATATTTTCACTTGTGGTGGGCTTTAAAGGAATCAGACCAAATGCTCAGCACAGGTACATCCTGTTCCATTGTACCACTCTCTACCTGACATGTTGTCTTAACTTGCCTCCCATCAAGGACTTGCAAGAGAGGATTTTTCCATAACTGAAACTGAACAAGCTTGACCTTTATTAGGCAGGAGGTTAAGAGGAGAGAAAATGGAAGATAGAAGAGACAGACCTAGAGTGACTACTAATAGGAATTGAGGTTTACATCTCAGTTGCTGCTGAGGGATTCAATAGAATCTGATATTCCGTATATCCTTATCTGGAGCAGAGCTGCACTGACAGGCATGCTTCTCGTTTTCTTCCCCTCAGGTGGCTGGGTTGGCACATCTTTTAATATCTGCAGGCAATGATATATGGCTGAGTACCAGCAGCAGAGGTGGCAGGATGTTCTGCAAAATTGCTTGCCATCCACTGAAGCTTTTGAGTTGTAAAGCATCCCTTGGTAGTGCAATCTCCCAAAGGCTTGGAAGCATTGTTCTAGTAGAGCTGGTCATAAAGCAAATATCGGCTCATCCCAGCTGTGGGCTAGTTTGTGATTGTCTTTGAGCCAGCTTGGTCTCGGAGGCTGCGCACTTCTCTGGTGGTGATGCTTCTCATCACTGTCATTTGTATTTGCATCTGGTCCTTGCTCATGTACAGGCAACCCCCTCCTTGTGACCACCACCCTGATGTGGCTAAGACAGTCCTCTGACCTCACTGCACGTTTCTCAACAATCATGTAGTTTCCTCCATGAAGCCCATCAAGTTGTCATTACTTACTTCAGTTTATTTTTGCAAATCATTTTTACATAGGATGTGTATGTGCCGAGGTGTCTGTCTGCTGCCTTTCACCTGCTCAGGACATGGAAAGACGTCATTTTGAACTTCAGTACAGTCCTTCCTCTACATAAATATTTTACAAAGCTTGCAAGAGTCCTCTGGGGTTAGGAATGATTTGTTCCGTCAATTCAAAATGTTACCTAATACCAATAAATGTTAATAAAGAGCTTGTAGCTGGCATCGTATACCAAAGCACTGTGCATTCATTAAAAATCACCTATGCAAGTGCAAGGCCAGCCAAAATAATCTCCTAATCAGTTATAAAAAGTCTACAGTACTTGTCAGGAGTTCAGCATGGGGCAATAGCATTGAGAGTTGTGGTTTCTGTCTGAGGCACTAAATCTGTTGCATATGGAGACAAGCCAGAGTAAGAAGGTCCTCACTGGGACCCAATCTTTCCCGTGTTTGGGGTAAAGAACCAGGGACTTGAATTTGAAAGAACAGTAAGTCTTCAGATAGTTGGTATTTTGGGTTTATCGCTGTTATAAAAGGAAGAGCATATGTCAGAGGTCTACTGTTTTCTGGGGAGAGATTTGTGAGTGTTTTCCAAAATACCTGTCTCCTTCAGTATGCCAGAAGCCTCCCTTGCTTGTCAATTCTTACGTGAGTTCAATAGCATGTGTGATTTGGCGTTCATGAGGCTGCGGAAGGGATGTTCGGGTGTTACGTGTTTTTCCAAAGGCAGTCTTCCCACAGTGGCTGAGGTCTTCCCATATGAGGTAAATCCTGACCTTGCCTCTTGAAGTTGCTTCATGGCTCTTGGCTGGTAGTGCAAAGCTTTTGCAGTGAGGAACAAGCCACTCTATCTTCCACTCTCCACCTAAGTTAGTATTAAAACTTAATTTGTTATGTCTGGTGATTTAGGACTTTAAAGACCCCTTTGGCCAACCATCACTCATGAGTAAGTATGTCATCTTTCTGTGCACTTAAACAGAAAAGGAGTTGCAGAGTCTCCAAAGAATATACTTTTGACTGGGGCTGGAAAGCTTATATGGTTACTTTTCAGGCAGTTTTTAACAGGAGATTAGATCAGGAAATACCAGAATGTGGCTTCTGAAGGGGGTTCTGTAATCAAAGGGGAACATACATTTTTTTTCTAAATGACCAATTGCTGTGATGGTTTATTAAATGAGTAATCTCTTTCCATCTCAGAGTGATAGATGTTTATGTCCAGTGTGACTATGCTCGTTCCTGTCCTGATGGAGCCCAGAAGTCTATGTGACATGGTAGGACTGCAAATGCCTTATTACAGAGAGCATGCCAGGCAGAAGGGGACAGTGCCTGGTGCTTTGGTGCCTCCAGAGCCAGTGCTCCTTTGGGTCAGCAGCAGCCCTGACCTTTGGAAGACGGTGTTCCATGCTGTGGTTCAGACCCAGAAGGTCATCTATGTCTTGCAGTTCCTTTCTACTGTTTGTTTTTTTTTTTCCAGTCTGTGTGTTCTTGGGAGCTATGGGCTGGTAGGGTTTGTTTAGCTGTCTTCACCTTTCTGCCCAGGGCCTGTTTGCAAAGACACCATGAGATGTGTGTTGGGAGCCCTATTTTGGCAATGTGTCAGCCATGTGTCAAGAATGGTTGCACCCATGTGGTACCAGCTTTCACACTGGCCAACAGCACAGCTCTGCTATGTCTTGGAGATAGCAGAAGTTTGACTCACATTTCCAAGTGTGTGGTCCTCAAACTATGTATTTGAGCAGGCAAATGACGTTGGTTTGGCATTTTGAAGTTGTATGCATGCCTACCCACCAGCTGAAGCAGTCTGAATGTTCAAGTTGTAACTGCTTTGGCTTTGCCAGTCTATAAATATTCATCATGCTTCGTTCCTTGGACCAATGAGCAAAAAAAAAAAAAAAAAAAGTATTTTAAAAATTATCGTCTTTAGGAGGGCAGTGCAATACTTAGGCANAATCCCGATAACCAATGATAAAAAAAAAAAAAAAACAAACTATTTTAAAAATTATCGTCTTCAGGAGGGCAGTGCAATACTTAGGCATAGGCATTCCCACAAACTAGGATGGGTTGAAGAAAGCTTAGCCCTTGGTTTATGAGGCAAAGGTCAAACATGACTTGTTCCCAGATAATGGATTGTCAGGATTACTTTGCCAAACCATGTTACCAAAATTCTAGTTCTTTGTGCATCAGTACTGTATTTATTTAGGTTGTTGTTTAAAAGTGCCAGGATGAAACCTGCTGCATCTGCTGTTTTGCATGTTGAGTGTAATAAAATATGTGGTTGGTAGGACTGGATACTGGCTTTTGTGCAAGCACTCATGTTTTGTTTTCATTCTGTTGAGTTTTATACACTTTCTCAGAGAAAGAGGCTTGCTACATTTTGTGTAGGTGTCCATGAGTGCCTTGTGGAAAAGAAACCTTGGTCCTGGTTCCATATTTGATGGTGCATGCGTGGGATCACTGCTCCAAAGTCACCAGTTAAGTCAGAGATGCTGTGAATCCTTGAGATCCCCATGCTAGAGCACATGCGCAAGAAGTTGTGAGTAGTTTGCGTTGAGAAAACTCTTCTTTAAATGCAGACTGAAATGCTCCCTACTTATTCAGCAGCTTCTGCAATGTGCTGTGGAAGTAGTAATAGGTCCCTAACGGAACTGCACAAATGAAGGCCCTGGGCTGAGTTTAGAATATGCACCAATGTTACTTGGACTTCTCCAAGTTGCTAGGCAGAGAATGTCTATCACCCTCCTGACACCGATTCCACATTTCTTGCCTTACTTCTGCTCTGGGCTTGGCAGACTGGAGCCAAACCATCACCAGTGTCTTCAGGAAAGTTGTCCAAGTTTCTGCAGGAAAAGTAAGAATGACCCAAGTGGTGCTGTGTTACCAGACCAACACATTAAAAATCCATATGTGTGAAAGGAGTGCATAAAGGAGTGGAGTGGAAGAGGTTTTTCCTGTAGCTTGTCACAGGCTTGGTTATGACATGCTCATGGTGTGGTCTTGCTCCCACCTCACTATCGATGTGTTTTTTTGGCTAATCCTGCAATGTCAGCACACTGATTGCTGTTCATCGAGGTATGGTTTCCCATGCTCTGGTAACACTTCAACCAGGTATTTGAGTACTACAGGACTTCTCAATTAAATTGAAATTATTTTGCAAGACCATCCAGAGTAAATACTCTGGACAATAGAACATGGTTGGTAATATGGAACATGTGATTTATTTTTTTCAAGGAACCGATACGGGAAAACGTTTCCACACTGACAAAAACAGAACAAATGTAGGTCAGTGTCTGAAGGAGATGAAAGAAGCCAAGTGTAATGAGAGCCTATTGTTTCATGCTGACATATGCAGGAAGCTTGTGGAGAAAGAACATCAAACTAAAATGTGAGGAAAAAAGAATAGAAGGCATGAAAATCATCATACTCAAGAAAACAAAGAGATCAGAAAGTTAAGGAGCATGCTAAGAAATCTGCACTGGGAGGCTAAATAAATGAGTTTCATATTTCCTCTTCTTTCTTCCCTTCAGTTCCGGGTTTCTCTCTCCCGTTTGTCTACTAGGTAGTAGCTCTTCTTCCTTCCAGGAATACTTTGTTTTTTTTCCCTCCTCTCCTGCAGATGCCAGGGCCTAGAGAGATCCAGATGGTAAGCAGACCAGCAAAAAAGGGCCTCTTTAGTATTTCACTTCTCATCTTCCTCTCAAGTTAAAAACACATGAAAGATCTATTGAAAAGAACAGACAAGTCTTATTTACTTTTTAATAAGTAAATTTAGTTTATGTATTTAACAGACGTTAATACACTATTCAAACAGCTGGAATAAATATGAAGAAGCAATTTAGACTCTAATTCTTTACTTTGTTCACCAGTCTTACACTGATTTTCTCGGACGTCAGAGGTGTTTTTCTGACTTGGGCAATGGACATAAAGAATTGGCCCTTCATGCTAATTATTTCAGCCACCCATTGTCATCTGGAAACATCTTTCACAGCTCTGGCCAGCCAGTGCCTTCCCTAAAATTTCAAAGTGGATGTAGGAGGCTTAAATCTGTTCTCAGCTTCGTGTAGAGAAAAAATGATTCCTTGCCCAACAGGGCTGCACTGGAATGAAATGACTGCAAGAGAACATAGTCATGTCCTGTGTTTTTACAGATGAGGCACTGATGTAATTTTTTTTTTTCTACCAACTATTTCCTTTTCAAATAGCTTTTTTCACCTCTTGTAATAGAAAAATATATTGGTGGGAAACTGTCTTTCTGAATCCTATGATACCCCATAGACTTGAGCCTTGTCATCCAGGGGCTTACCCAAGGGGGGCTGCCTTGGTCACTGTTCAAGTGTTCCCAGGATTATCCCTTCCCATACCCTCACTTAAACAGGATGGATACCGAATTTCCACTCTGTCAATATAATGTAGGACTTGTATGGCAGTCTGATGGATGGTCTGGGTCTGTTCCTTGTGAGCGGAGAATTCACGGCACCGTGAAATACATTGTCTGATGAGAGGTGTTACAGGGCCATTGCTATTCCTTAAAAGTTCAATAGTTTCCTGACAGTAAAATTGCTAGTCCTAGCAAAGAACAAAAAACCTCCTATCTGTCCTCCTTACAATATATAGAAATGAAGCCCAGATTTTGGGGTTGTTTTAGGGCACAGGGTGATGATGACTGTTTCACTTAGTGATACATTTGAATTGGTGATTTATGCAGCCCAACGTTGACTTTAATTTAGCTCATGTTACAAGTAAAGTAATTCAGTCCTTAATGAAGTGTACTTCATATGACATATTGAACATGGGATCTGACAATCAGTGGTTGAAAACCAGCCCAGGTTACATTTTCTTTTGTCATTGAAAGTGGGCTGGCAGTTCATAAACTTAAACTGAGGCATGCAAACCGATCACTCTCTCTTAAGTGGTGCTGAAGACAAGAGACTTGTGTTAAAACTAACTTTCCTCATTTTAAAGGGAAAGGAGGAAAAACTTCCACATGAACTGTGTTATGAATATAAGAAAACTGACATTCGTGTGTGTATATACACACACTTATTTAGTTCTCTGCTATGTGAGTACATAGAAAAAAGGGTTGTTAACAAACAGATTCATGCCCTGGCCTATGTAAAACTTTGGATTATGTAGTAGGGGAGTGAGAGAATTTGATCTACATGCTCCTGAGCAAACAGATCCAGCTCTGAAGTAGTATAAATTACGCTTACATCAGCTCTTGCAGGGGTTCAGGGCAAGGCTGTTGGGTAAGCGATAGGCAGCACAGCCTGGCTGGCTTTGGGAGAGGTTTGGAGGGGGGTGAGGGGGCCTTTCTGTGCATTCGTTTGAAAGGAATCAACAGAACCGTTCTGAACTGTAAAATGCAAATCTTTTTTACATTTATGTTAAGAGATTCATCCTTATTTGCCTATGGAGAAGGAAGCAAAAGTTTTGAATGCTTCCAAGAGGCAGCATTTAAAAATGAGAAAACCTGTGCTGCAGCAGACTAAGTCACAGCTTTGTTGTTTCTCAGTGCAAAAAGTTGACTTAAAAGCAGCATGGCAAGTGTACTGTTTTTGTGTGCAAGCCTGGTTCAGACATCTACATCATCCACTCCTTTCCTTCTTCATTTTACAAAGCTGTAAAAGTATGCTTTTATTATTTAAGAGTGAGAGTGGGGGAAAGAATGGAGGTAAACAAAGAACGTCAGCTTCTTGGCCACTTGAAAATGATATATTTTCCCTTTAAAAAAAAAAAAAAAAAAGAGGGGGAGGTTGTGTGGGAAGGGCAGATATTATGTCCCAGAGTGTTTTCTGGGAAAAGGAGGAAAAATGAAAGGACAGGAATAAAAAGTTGTAACAAGGGAGAGCTTGTCAGTCTGTGCTACAAGGAAGGAGTGTGAGAAAGATGTTAGTTTGGGTTAAAATAGCACTGCAACTGGACAGCCTGGGTTTTAACTCTGCCTAACATGAAATTATCCCAAACTTCCCCACCAGCTTGGATTCAAGGTGCCAGTACCCTGACCAGTAAACTGCAGGTCCAAGCTCACCTGGTGCCCTGGGACAGCAAAGTCTGGCTTAGGGGCAGGGTTGCTGGGCATAAGAAATAAAGGTGCTTTCATTTAAAATAGGCAATGTACTGCTCATTTTGGTGATTAGCCCAAGGAGCTCTTGATTTTATACTTCTTTGCTTTTTTGGGGTGAGGGAGGGTTGCTGAGCAGCCTCAGCACTCCTTGTCTAGGAAGGGAATAGGCAAAAATTATCACCTTGAAATTGTTCAAGGATAAAGGAATTCTTTGACAAAAGAAACCCCTAAATTAGAAAAATACAGTGAAGGATTCTCAACTTTCAGTCTTATATGAATTCTTGTTGAATATCCATTTGATCTTAAGCCTTAGGATGTATTTAATGCAGTATATTTGATATCTTGCTGTTTTCATAACTCTGCCCAGAAAAGAATACCAGGGAACAGGGAGGGGGGATCCAACCCCAAGATTATGAAATTTTATTTTAATATTGGGCATGACATGGATTTAGTTTTCCAGGAAGAAAACGCACTATCATACATCAGTACTAAACTGGAAAATGGTCTAATAGGTAATATTTGAAGTATTTGTGTACTACTAACTAAATAGCTGATTGATCAAGGGAGGGATGTTTGACTTTTTTGTGGAGGACACAGTAATTAAGTAGAAACCAAATACTTCACGAAAAAAGTTAAAACAATCCCAGGAACAGACCACATAATCCTAGGTTCCAGCTCAGCCCAACACTATACAATTTCATATTTGATTTATTATGTTTTAGCCTGGGAGCTTCAAAAGTGTCTAAAAGTTTGATAGGCAAACCCCAGTGAGATTCTCCTGGCTCCTTTGAAAATGGTAGGAATTTTCTATTTACAGCATCACTAGTGATCAATGGAATTTTTGGGACAGTTCAAGAAATATTAAACAGGCTGAGTTTGCTCTTTATGAATTACTCTGGTGTTTATTCAGCAGCTCATTTTTCATCGAAGCACAGTATTAAAATTTCACTTGTTTGTTATAGGGTTGTCAGAATGAAGTCTATTTCCAAAAATATACATTTCCATCTTCTCGTACCGTTTCTTCTTGCTGTAGCTAAGGTTATGTCAACACTCCCAATGTAAACCCCCTCATTTCAAGGATTAGTAATGCTGGCATCATCAGCCCAGACTCAAGAATAGCAAAACCATGAAATAACCTCTCTAGGATCATGTTTTGAAGCAATTGTTTTCAGTGCCTTTGCCTTTTGTGTTAAGCACCCTTCTGTACATGAAGTAGTGGCATTCAGCTTCTGTTCCAAAGTTACAGTTTAAAGAAAGGAATTGTGTAGGCCCTCATATTTTCATGACACCATTAAAACATTTGTGTCTCAAGTTTAAACTGGATGCCCAACTAAGACTTAAAAATCAGTCCCTGCTCAAGCTCAGTAACTTTTTCCATGGTGTTGTTTACCACACATAACCATAGTAACATCACAAGGGTCCATGCCAGGGCTCTTGGATGCTGTTCTCTTCCCACTTGTTGTCATCTTTTGGATCCTCCTATAATATATACATTTAAAACAAGTATACAGTTGTATTTTTGCTTAATCTGCAAATGCTTTGGCATCTCCCATGGAAAAATAAGAGCTAAACTCTGCATGAGGCTTAGGAATGCCAGTATGGTGCTGTGGAGTTCATCATTCAGTCCTCCTTCCCTATCTGCCTGGTTTCCCATGATCGAATGGGCTGAGCTGTGGAACAAAGCAGAGATTGGCATTTGCTGTGCCTCCTTTTTGGTACCAGCTAAGTGGCTCAGAGAGAAGGTCTTAAGGCATGGCAGAGCTGCTGCAAGGTTCATCTTCATAACGCGCTGCTTGCAGATTAGAATGGTTTTTTTTGTGTTCTGGAGAGCTCAAGGCTGGTCTGTCCAGCCTTCCCTGGGGTCACCTCCTGTTACAGGTAACAAAATTGGTTCATAACACAGCTTGGTTTGGTTTAGATGCAAAATGGCATCTCAATTTTCCCACTCGATGATAAAGCACTGTCCTTCCCTGGCTGCCAGAGGTAACTTCTCCTTGTCTGAAGGAGGTCTTCTACAGTCAGAAATCTTGGTGTATCTGTGCTCTGCATGCAGTCAATTACCCAGCTGGATTTTGCACAAAAATGGATTAAAAGAGGCTGGCATGGTGATAATTAGATCAATGATTTCTAATGCTTCTGTTGCCCTAATTTGCAAAAGGGCATACCATTGTTTTTCGAAAGGGACCATACCATTAATGCAGCAAGAGCCGAGGTGAGGAACACCCAGTGCTCGTCCTTGCCTTGACAAGACTTCGGAGTCAACACTGTAAATTTTCATGGACCTCATTGTCAGGTGATTGGGCCACCAGGTCTTTCCTCATCAGCCTTCAGCTGAAGGTAATGGTGAAAGCATAAAATAAGAGAATAGACTGGTTAAAGACTTTTCACAAGATGTTTTTAGAGGAAGAAGCAGCTGGTGATAGACAGTGGCCACTGGTGACATGAGCAAGGCTTGAACAGAAGAATAGCGCAGAAAGAAAATGAAACTTTGGGCCTGAGGATGGCTGAGCCTACTAGACAATCTGGGTCTTGGTCTGATCAACAATCTTGGGAACTGATGGAAACTGCTGGAAACTGCAGGTGAGGCCTCTAAAAATGCCAAACTTACCTGTGAGTGTAGAAGCAGGAACAGCTATTTTCAGGCCAGATGGGAATGTGTAGTCATGTAACTAAAGGCTAGTGTTGCAGGACAATAACACCTTGCTGAATACCTGGAGGCTCAGGCGAAAAAAATAATCATAGGAGTTGGAAATTTTGAAACCCAATTAGCTTAATAATCTGAGGAAAGACAGGGAGGGCAAAAGCAGCCACCTCTGAGATTTGCTACCAAGGAGGGTAGCCAAGCAGGCTGCCAAGCAGGGTCAGACTGCATGGTGGTGCGGACCTGCCTCTGTAGGCACCGGACTGAAGCAGTCAGCTTGTACAAATGTGCTTCTGAGTGCCAGTCTGAAAACTGGTCTGGCTTTCAGACATTCCTGCTTGCTCTCCTTTCTTTTGTTATTATTCTTTTAAGTCAAAGATGCCATTTCTAGACGTTCTTGACTGATGTATACCCAGTGTTTTGCACACTGTGCCTGGAGTCTCTGTGATTCTTGCATGACAACAGGATTACATTTATACAATTAATTAACATTTGCTTGACCACTTTTATCCAATTTCTTTCTCTAGCACATAAAAGAGAACCTGACATAAATTTCTCTTTCAAAACAATTGACTTAGCAACTGCTGACCTTCTGTTCTGTCATTCTGAGGATTGATTGGATATTGTTGAATTGTTTCATTCTGCAGTAATTAAACATAAAATTAATTATGCTAGTAACCTATTATTTCTTTGAACCAAGGACTAAGTCATTTGTTTTTGCTTGGTTACTCTGCGAGTTTTGACATCAGACAGCAAAACCTTGCTGTTACAAACAAACTAAACAGTATAAAGGGAGCAATTTAATAACCAAAATAAAATATAAAGACTTCTAATTTCCGTATGGCTGGCCTATTGCATTAGGTTAATATAATTTGATCTATAAATCTTTTAAACCTTATGATTTTGTAATTTAAACATTTCCTGGATGGCTAATCATGCAGGGAAAGAATAATAATAATAAAAAAACCCCTTAACCTAAAACAAAACATGAGCCAAAAATATACCTCAAAAGTAGATTAAAAGATTAGATAGGAGGAGCGTTTGTAGAGCACTTGGTGAGTCCCAGTATGTCTGAATATTTCTAGTGCTTGCTGCTTACACAAGTCTGTCTGCGTTCAGTCTGGTGCTGATGCAGAATTTCCTTTGTTATGATGAAAGTGTTGTTAGATGTTTACATTGCTGGCATTTGGTGTAGAAAGGAACATCAGAATGACAAGTCGATATTATCAAAATGTATGTGCTCATAGACACCAAAATAGTATTTTGTGGTTTTCATTAGCATGGCCCATATTAAATTAATTAACATGATTGAGAGTTATATCATACCACGAGACAGATATCAAGCCCAGGCTTATTACTCCCCCATGGGCTGTAAAATACTATGGCTGACAAAAGGGGTGCATGTTTGTACGTATGTGTGTTTCTAGCTGCAAGTTCACCTGTGTGCTTTGCCCCAGAGCTGGCGGGAATGGTGTGATGATAATCATTCACAAGGCAGAACGTGGGAAAATAGAAATAGGCAACCACCTGGCCCCAGGGACAGGTGAGCTTTTCCCAGGGTCATGTCCCTGTGAGGGGTGGTTGTCCTCTTTCAGGGTCACCAGCAGCTTCCCAAGGCTCTGCCTCCATCACCAGCACAACCTGGGAGGTTTTACACTCCATGCTGGAGCACCGCAAGCAAACCTTTGATGTTTGTGATTACCAGCACGAATCCTCCTTGGAGGAGGTGGCCTCCAAGGCTGGCTCTCCATATCCCTGATTCCAGTTGCCACCAACAGGGCCATCAGTCAGGATCTGCTGCCATGCAGAAGGAAGAACGTCAGGGGAAATGCTTCTATGCCTTTGTCTACCTGCTGTTTTGGGCAGCTGCCTGCTTCACTTGTACCCAGAGTCAGTTCTGATGGAGTCCTGTAACATCTCCAGGTTGCTCTGTGTGTGTCTGTTTTTGTGTTCCTCTCCTATTTCCTCTCAGAATGCTTTTTGCTGGCAGCCAGCTTTTCATGATGCTCGAATCTCTCTGAAGCAGAGCTAAACTCCTGTGCTGTGACAAGGCATAAGTCAGAGATGTGGGAATCTTGAACATAAACGACTTTTTAATTGTATGACTCCACACAGCCCGTTGCTGAAAGATGTGGTGGGCAGGAGAGAGCAATCCTTTACAGACCAAACACAGATACCGATATATGAACCCTTTGTTCTTGCTCTCCTGCCCTAAGGCAAGCAATACACTCAGGTCTGTGGACATCAAGCCTAATTTCATCACACTTAGCCCAGTGAAACTATATTGACTTCAGTGGAGACACTGCTTTCCACTGATATAAATGAGAGCTAACTAGTTCCTGAGGCCAGTGGCTATTACCACTCGGGTTAAGAGCGGCAGGCAGCAGTGACGGCTGCCTGTTCGTCATCAGTTGAGAAATGTCTGCTTTGTGGGCACGTCTTTCAAGGCTCATTTGTCACCTTTGTGTGGAGGAATTTTGGCCAATGAGTTGTGTTTCAAGTGTCTTAGCATTTCTGTGGGAATGGCTTGATTAAAGTCCTGCCGTTAACTCATAGTTCAAATGTGCAGTCTCACTGCCTGCAGGAGTAATGTGGAAAAATTTCTGAAGGATTCTGTTTCCTAATAATCTGGGGTTTTTTCAAGACTTTGACCCGTGCTCACTCTGTGTGAGATCAGTCATCCCTGTCTGTACTAAAGGGTCTTTGGTCCTCCCCAGGCTCTGCTGGTTCCCATCTGTTCCAGTCCCTGAGTTCCATCCGTGCGGATGCACCTTGCTCCCTGCTTTTTAACCTTAAAGCTTTATTTGGTCAGGGTAGCCTCGGAGATGTTGTTACTCTATAACTCCCCATTTGTGAGTTTTCTATGGAAAAGCCTGTGTTAGAATCTTTGTCTGCTTGCAAACACATTGTTATAATTTAATTCAATAAATCAGATTCTCAAGCTTTATCCTTACCAAGAGGACTGCAGGGAACTTTCTAGCATCCTTTCTGGACATAGGTATCCATTTTTTTAGCTTGCTGTCTCCAGCAAGGACCTGGAAGCCTCTTGAGATAGTTCAAGCAATATTTTTTTAGGGATGTGATAGATGAAGAAAATATTCTGCAGCTTTTGCATCTCAAGAGCCATCTCTTACACTTAGAAAACCTTTTACATTACAAAGTTTTGCAGCATGGGGCTGTGAAGCTCTATATGTTGTTTTCCTAAATGCTATAGCCCAGATAGTGCTCATTTTGATGTATTTCAGCCTCTGGCCTTGGTGTGTTGAAGAGTACAACCCTGATGATCCCTTCTGCTGCTGACTAGCAGGGTGTGTAGAATTGAATATTGTGCATCCTCGTGCCCACCTGCCCTGCACACTTCTGTTCCGCACCAGTCTGCTCCAGCTGTGCATAAACAGCTCAGCGGTGAGTTATGAGTTCCAGCTGACTATTGCTGATTATAAACCTGGAGTTATTTTTCATGGCCAGACCTTCTGAAGCTTCTCTTGGTGTCTTACTTGATGATGGGAGGAAGAAAATATGTTAGAAGTTTCCTCACAGGGAGTTAGTTGCTGTTCCTTATGGAGCCCTTATGGCTTTTAGAATAAAAGTCCTGACTCTGGGGCTGACCTGGGCCTGATTAGAGGGGGAAGCAAAGCCTGAACTAAGGCACGCACATTGCTGAGGTCAGAAATGGAGGAGAATGAGATACAAAGTAATTTTTAGCAAATATAGATCAAAGTAGGTCCAGGTAATAGTACAGTCAATCCAGTCCATGCACCTCTACAGCTACATCTCAAAGGAAGTGTTTGAAATCAGTAAGAAGGAAAGGAATACAGTCTACTAAGTGAAAACTACCTCTTGTTTTCTCCATCTTCCTGAATTTTATATGGCAAACTTCTGCACGTTTAGCAAGTGCCTGCAGGGGAGCTTAGCCCATATATCATCTCCCACAGAAAGAGAGTGGTCTGGGACAGAAATGCTGCTGTCCTACACTTCTGCACTTCCCTGGCCAATGATTTCTGATGACTACTGGCCAGGCAAATCTTTGATCTTATCCCCTTTGTTTGTACCACCGACTGAAGCTGGGGCAGGGCAAGTAAAACTAACACAGGACAAAAGTAGTAGGAGAGCAGTAGTAATAGCAGGAGGAATGCTTGCAGGGTGAGCAAGTAGTGATTTCTATGACTTTTCTAGCAGAAATTGGGAATTGATTTTTGTTGTTATTGGACAAATGATTGCAGGAAAATGTGGTTAGGATGACAGCTGAGTTTTATGTCAGAATGACTATGCATAGACATCAAACCATCTGGTGTTTAGACTTCTTTATTGTGCCACATTACAACAGCACAACCCTCTTCAGACCAGGTGTTTTGCTTTCTTGCTTTCTAGACCAAGTACTTGCTTGTACTGATGGGAATGTTGAAGGTTGTTTCTTCTAGCCTGACCTCTGGAGCACTCAGGCAAGCAGCTGCTGCATCCTTCTTCATGGTTCTCATGATGGAAAAGCTCATGTTAGGTTTTACCACACACATTTATGGAGATGAGAAACTATGCCAGTTTGTTCTCTTCTTGCTTTGTATTTAGTTTCTCACTGGTACTGGAAATTTTAGGAAAGATTAACTACTTGGGCAGACAGACCTGCTCTGAGAAGAAAGCATCTGAGGTTTCCCTCTGATAATGGGTGGCTCCAGGAAAAGTTAGCTCCAAATCAAACAGTGATATCAATGGTGCTCCATAGTGGGCAAAAAGAGACCTCAGTGTTACTATGTGGCGTTGATGTTTTCAGATTAAGATGGGAGGATTAAGGAATTTTACTCAGCAATTTGAGATGCTTTGTTAAGAATGGAGGAGATTTGAGCTGCTTTGTTCTCAAACCACATGTTAGTGAGAAAGCAAACAGGCACTTAATCCTAACAGACAGCAGAACTTGACATCAGTTTGTCCCTGGAGAGGTGACCAGGAGTTCGCCATGCCCAGCTAAAATGGCAATTCCTTCTTTTTTTAGGACTCTTCTGTGAACCCTCACACTCAGGGCTGCACACCTCCATGTACTGTGCCTAACCACTGTTGGAGCCTTGTGCTCCCCAAGACAGGACAGAATTTAAAGCCCCACACAGAAGGTGCCAAAATGGTTACTGAATAGGGCTAATATACGTTCTAACTTGAGGTCATGCCTTGAGTCTTAAACAGGACCATGCCAAGAAAAAAAAAAGGAGCTGATAATTTTCCTGTTTGGGGCTTTGGCTGGTTTCCTGTAACAATAAAAATATAGCAGTCGACATATAGACAGCTGAGTATATACATGCTTGTATATTGCCCTCTGACACAAATGTTAATGTCTTATATAGATCTTCGAGGTTCTTTTAAACATCTAGTTACATTTTGAGGTCATGTCCTCAGAGGTCATTGATGTACATGTATTTGTAGAAAGAAACAAACAGCTCATTGAATTGGGTTTCCCATTTTAACATACATCAGTGAAATTAAATACGCGACGTTAGAATGTCTGGCAACAAACCCATTTTCTGATGTATAAAATTTGACTTTTCCCCTCTGTGTTTATGTCATAGCTAATACACAAAGATAAAGTGCATATACTAGACTCTGCATATTTACTGAACTTTGGCAAGTCACTAAGAGTCAGTACTCAAATCAAATAAGAACCACTCGATTTATAAAACACCCTTCTAAACTAATCTTATTATATTAAAAAGGAACTCTATGTTGATACCAAGCCAATCAATAACTCATGCTTCCCACTGTTCAGCAAATATCAACTCTCCCTTTCTAATCTTCGTGTTTTGCCACCATTGCAAACCTGTTGTGAAAAGCTGCCCTCATGCAGTACTTAAATAAACAGTGTAAATGCAGCCAAACAAGAATAATCTCTGTACGTGCTTATTTTCTCTGCAGGCACTGAGTATCAGGGCATCTTAGTTTTGTAAAGGGATCTACTCCAGGTAATTTGATTGATCTTCCAATTCATTTCTCCTCGATTTGTCGCTGGAGTTACCTTTTTTTTTGCATTCTTCTGCTGTCACCTACTAGCCTGTACGCACCAATTTGAGTGAAAGGATTACTTATACTGGGAAAGCAGAGTTGGCTTTTGTTCAAATGTTTCTAAAATATCTCCCATCTTCCTCCCAAAACTGCATTTGTTTGGGAATAATCCATAACCTGTACAGGGCTGATTGAAATACTTTTTGCTCTTCCAAATTTCCAGAGAGCAGTAGAAAAAAAAATAGTTAAGTTTAGAGGGCTAGGAGGCTTGGAAGGGGCTAGGAGGCAAGGCAAAACTTGACCTTACTTTTAAATTATCAAATGAAAATTAAATTGGTAATGTATAAATTCAAGAGTCTTATCGGTATCACCATTTATTCCTAGTAAACAGCATGGGAAACCTCCTGGCAGTGGTGTAGCAGGATCTGAGTAAGAGAACAGCAAATTACTAATTCCCTTTTAAAGACTAACAGAGTTCCCAAACACAGCTTTGGCACCCTGCTTGATTCAGTTACTTCATGCTTCTATGAAGGTTTATTGACTATATAAGGATCAAATAAGGGGTAAGCTGAAATCAGAAACACAGTATTCATTCATTTAACTCTGCTATAATAGAGTAAATTCAGGGTGACTCAAGGGACACAATGTCTTGTAAAACATATGTACTTAATATAAGGGTCATAAAATTTATTAAATTAAAAGCTAGGTTAAAAATAGGAAGAAAATTTATGCTGCTGTCTAAACCAGCAATAATTTCCCTTTGCCCTTTCCCTTTCCACCTAATATGGGTTCTAGGTTTTGTTGGTTTTTTTCGTTTTTTTTGCTTTGAATAGTCAAACCTTCATTGTTCACGAGTGAATGCAAGTCACCCTACCAGGTGAACTGGTATGCTAAATAAAGAAGAGGAGGTGTGGCCAGCTGGAAGAATATATTGCATCATGGTTGACCACGCTTGAAAACCTGTAGGTATCCATTTATTGTTTTGGAAGGAAGAGTCAATTGCTCCAGACCAAGAGAACACAATGGACAAAAATCTTTTTTGGCCTTAAGGCTGACAAAACCAAAAATTTCCTTTTATGTCTCCACAAAGATGCCCCATTGCTGGTGGGATATCAGCCAGGAGGAGCCTCTTTCCCTAGTGATTCAGTCATGGATTGTGTGAGAAGACCCTCCTGTGTGAATGTTGAAGGGTTACTTGAACAAATGCTCCAGGAACTGTGAGACACTGAGAATCCCCTCTTGTCCTTGACAGATGTATCAGCAAGACCAAAGTGCTCAGATGAAGTCAATGTAATTATCCTGCAGGCCTGCAGAATGACAGCAGAATTTAGTTCCTTCGATCAAGACAACCATTTTCTATTAGAGATGTTGGGGAGGTGGGGTGGAAATAAAACATTGTGACCTAAATCCTCCTCTCTAACCTCTAAGAAATCAAAGTGATGCTGGCCATCCTTGACTCATGACACTAGCCAGACCATTCCTAACTGAGAGCTTTGCAATGTTTGCTCAATGGCATAAGTTGTTAAGGAAAGCTGTGAGAACCTCATGTGTGCTAGAAGGCCACCGTTTTTTCGTGTGTTTTTACACCACAGGATAACACAACCAGCCTCAATTCCCATGCCTTGTGTGCTATGAAGGCTTTTTTTTTTTTTGCATGCTGTTTAAACACTTCTACGCCCAAATCTGTCACCCGTGACCTCATTAAGTTGCATTTAATCACACAGGGATGCCCATCAGGCCTAACCCCATCATTTCCTGAGGAATTTTCCCCTGATTTACTTAATAGCTCTCAAACACTAAGCGGGAGACCTCCGGGTGCTGTTCCCTGTGCATGTTGGGTTACTGGCATTCACACTGTGTTTTAAATAAACACTGTTGTGCAGGCACACTTGTTTTGAAAAATAAACTTCTGGACAGAAAGAGCTAGTTCATATTGGAGCCAGATTGGTAGCGATTTTGCTTTCCCCAGCAGATGGGAAGAGGTCAGGCCTTTGGTTTTGGGGGGGTGGGAGTGGGTAGGGAGGAAGAAGTCGCCCTTCCTTAGATAGCACCTAGGCTTTCACACCCCCCAGGGAGAAGAAAAGCCTGAAACCAAAGTGGTGGCTCTTTACAGGGGTGGTTTGGGAAGAGGGTGTGGTAGAAGCCCTGCAATGTGCCCCCAAAGGGCATCTCATCCTCCAGCTCAAGGGAGTGTGACTGTCTCGCCCTCACCCCTATCTTCTGTTGGACACATGTTGGTCCACAACCTTCTTCCTCATGTCAAAAGGCTTTTGGAAGGGTAAAGGCCACAACCCTTATCCTGCCTATCCTGCCAGCTTCGTTACCTATTCACCTGCCCATGAAAAGGTTTCACTTCTGGGATGGGAACCATGAAGAACAAGGCAGGTTTATGTCCTCTTGGGCAAGGGTATTCTGTGTGATAAAAAATTTTATTTTCTCCCTAAAGTGAGGGTGTTTTTAGGGAGGCAAAAGTTCATTGTGTGTGTCCTCTGTTTCTTGTGGGACTCTCAATGTGGTTATCACAAATCATTAGACACTGGTAGCAACAAGACCCCTTTGACTGCAAGTCCCACAATGGGCTAACCAAGGGGGAACATGGGCAGTGGTGGCAGCTTGCTGGGACACCAGTGGGACAGGTAACCACAATGTTTTTGCACTAATCCTGAGCTGGATCTGGCCTACTTGAGGTGGAGCTGCCCAGCCAGGAGGGAAGCCTGAGCAAAGCTGCCAAGTGGTGTTTACAAAATGGTTGTCTGAGAAGTATGAGACGAAGATCCTTCTTGCTCAGCATGATTTTATGCATATATATATATATATATCTATATATATATATATATCTATATATCCATAAATGTGTGCACATGTGTTTGTTGCCCAGTGGTTTGCTGCCATTTAGGGGAAGGAAAAGTGCACCAGGGTTTAGGAAGTTCTAGTNTTATATATATATATATATATATCCATAAGTGTGTGCACATGTGTTTGTTGCCCAGTGGTTTGCTGCCATTTAGGGGAAGGAAAAGTGCACCAGGGTTTAGGAAGTTCTAGTTTGAGGACCACCATTGTGCCCTAGTGTTATATCCTCTGATCTTCTACAGAAGACACCAGGCTTGGTAGCACAGTGTGCAACCAGTGAAATTAATGCAGGTATTTTACAGAAGGAAATATTTACCCCATGCAGTATCTTACACATTATGTGGCCTTCCTCTGAGAGAGCTCAGTTTGATCACCAGCTCTGAGCAGCACCTTGTCCTGACATTTGCAGAAGATGTATTTTAGAGTTGACCTTTCAGTCCTGCTGATAGGATCACAACATTTTCACCATCACCGTGTTTGGGGCTATTTCTTTCTTTTTTCTCTACTACAGAGCTGGGCCACTGTGGTGGATAAATGGGAACCCTCCCCTATCTGCCATATTGCTGTCTTCTCTTAAATTATTGAGACAATTTATGAGGTGAATGAGATGAATGGCATCCAGTTATTTTCTTTGGTCATTCTCAATAGCCAGCATTGTCTAAAATTGCTACTAAAGTCATGCCCATGTCTCCGTGACTCGGGAGGAGGTTTAGAGTGACAGTCCTGGTGAAACCAGGTGGATGGCATGGGTGCCTTTATGTTTTTCAGATCAGAGGTAGCATGTCAAAACAAGGTGTTCAAACTTCTGACAATACTATCCTTTGAGAGCCTGGGGGCCAGGCTACAATGCAAATCATTTGTCTGTGGGAAGGGTCACCAATTAATTAGCAGTTTTATTTTAAAAAAAATTTAAACTGGCAGTCCTTCTGAAATTTAAGTACATTGTTCATGGTGTAATTATAGATGAAATATTAGAGAAGTGGACTAATTACACACAATGCACTTGAGCCCAATTAAAATAGCATCTGCAGTGAACGTAGGGGTATTCTCTTTCGCTAATAAGAAATACTTTCTTAACAACAGAAAATAAAATAGCTAAATTGGATATGCAGTTGAGATTATAAATATCCTATTAGCATATAAAATGAGGATTAACCTTATTTAATCACTGCTTGCTTGATCATCAAAAGTCATGTTTCACCTCTATAATGTAGCTGTATCCTCTTTGAAGAAAAAAAGAAAAGCAGCTTATTAATAAATTTAGCTAATTAGGTGTTTTTTCTCATCTGCTCAGTGGAGCTGGTGGAGCAAACTGGCTGCCCCTAAGCACTTGGCTCTTTCACATCTTAAAGTTTAAGCTTTTTTCTAGTAGACACCTATTGATGAAGATGCAGGGTTTATGCAGATTTCTATGTGGGGTTCTGGCCTGTATGGTTTGCTGGGTAACCATATCAAAGAGGACTTTGAGCTGCAAAGCTGTTGGGGAGGAGAAAAAAGATACGGATAAAGAAAAGGACTTAAATTACAAGTTTCACCCTCTTCAAAATAAAGCTCTGCATTGAATATCACCGTGTGAGGGCCCATTCTAATTTCGCTCACTCGGGAGGTTGGAGCAACGTGGTTTATGGCGGGTCTGTCACCGCCGGTGTCCCCGGGAGCCAGCTGGCGCTCGGAGGAGGCTGCGCTCCCGGCGCGGCAGGGAGAGAGAGGTGCTGGCCGCCAGCTGGCCACTTGGCCTTGGGAAAGCTGGGCAAGGGGGACGCAGTGGCCAGCGAGGCAGTCTGACCTCTGATCGCTTTTATAAATATTCAGCTGATCTAGTGTGCACAAAAGGAGACAAGCTCTGAGCAAGAAGAGGGCTTTGAATCCATTATTTTGGAATATTTTCTGTCCGTGTCCTGTAGGGAATGAGTCCTGCAGTATTACTGCCTGTTATATCTGAGGATCGCTTGGCAGCTTTCAGAGCTGGCCTTATTTACAGAGCTGTTCTGCCTCTGGCTCCATCACACCGTCCTTCCGCTGGGTCTGCGCATGGTGGAAAATAAAAAGTAAAGCAATGGTGGGGCAGGAGCAATCCTATGAAATATGGGCATAGTTTGATCTAACCCCATGCAGCCCTGCTCCCCGCTTGTGCACTGTTTCCATTAGTGCCTGTGTGCTTTCCTGGCATCAGGGTCAGTGGCTGATAGCTTGCAGAAGCTGAGTTCTAAATGTGCCTGTTGACATATTCCCAGAGGAAAGGCTTGAGCAATCCCATCCTGGCTGGGCTGAAGCAGGGCCCTGCAGCACTGATGGCACGCGCTCGGGGGCTGGTAGCTGTAATACGGGCTCGTGGCTCCTTGGCTAATGGTGAATTTTATGCCCTGCGACTTGCCTTATTCCCAGGGAATATTTCAGCTTTGATTTCACTGTTTGTGTTCAGTTTTGACCCGAGTGTGGACACAAACCCAACCAAAATGTGCCCAAATCTAGTCTCTCAAAATACTTGACACTGCAATGCCTAAAATGAAAAAAGTGGTTTTCTCGGCAGTAGCAATTGTGAGAAAGAAGATAGAGGCACAGAAAGTCCCACATTTAATTGCAGCTCCTCTTTTGTGATTTGTCTCCACTGAGCTACACTGAAGCATTGGCTGCCTCTGTCCTGTCCCTAGGCAGAAGTGTGAATTTTCCCCTCGCTTCCACAAATACTAGTCAAGTGCACCGAGGGACGGTGGTTTTATTTATTGTATTCAAGGAGCCACAATTGGATGTTTCACAATAAACTGGGCTCAGCCTGTGATTTACAGTAATGGGGAAGAGCACTCTGCTGGCATGGCCCTGGTGTTGCCAAGTCTTGTGATGGTTGCAATGATTTTTCCTTACTGCCACAGAGCCTGGAGCAAAGTGTTCATAAGTGTTTCAGCTTGCCTTTTTTTTTTTTTTTTTTTTTTTTTTTTTTGTTGGTAGTGGCAATGGAAGGCTTTGTTTTCTTGTATTAAGAGCAGCCTTCCATCCCTTAGGGCAGAACAAAAGAGCTTGGAAGCATGTTCTCAGTGTCCCCACAAAGACTCAAAAGGCAGTATGAATTTTTTTAATTTTTTTTTAAAGGAACCCCCAATTTGTTTTCCCACGATTGGTTTAAGTCACTCTGGCATGAGTTCATATCCTTTCTTGCCTGATTCATGGAGACTGGAGAAGGGCAGCAGTAGCAGCAGCAGCAGCTGCCTCCACAGGGCAGGAGGTGGGGTGACACTACAAAATTAGGTCTGCAGGGGAGCTTGGAGCTCATGGAGTAGACATACACCTTTTGTTGCTGCTGTTCCTGTCTTTAAATCTCATTATCACTTATATTTTTATATCCATTTTTTATCTAATCTGGTAGAAGAGAGTTAAAGGAACCTGAAGCGTAAATGTAGCTCAAAATATTAAAATGAATCTTGTGGTGGTCCTATTTCAGTTCTGTTCAAAACTCTCACTTCCAGTGACTCCTGGCTGTGGCACAGGCCACCTTCTCATTTGTGGCCAGCCACTTTCCCCCTCCTCTGCTTTTGGTGCTAGAAATCACATTCAACTAAACCCTTCAGAGAAACACAGGAAGCAAATTGAAAGTGACTGGGAATAAAATAGACTTTGTCATGTGGGGGGATTTGAGGTGTTATACTGTCGGGGAGGGCTGTGGGTGAAGTGACTGAATCCAGAAACATATGGAGAATGGAAAGGTCTGTGGGTGATCGTAACATCAAAAACATGAAATGAAGTCAGTTGCCGTGGTAGAAATGCAAGTTCAGGGACTCCGCTGCAAAGAAATGAAGGGAAATACAAGAGGGAATGAGAAACATTTTTCTGGCTTTCATGGCTATTCATATGGCAAGAAACCTCTCTTTGGGCTCTGATTTTAAATTGTTTGTGTTTTTTTCACTGGTGCTATAGCCTTAAATCATGGTAATATTCCTGAGCATAGGAAAGATAACTTGAGGGACTCTCATTTCAGTGACAGGAGAATTAAACACTGCTTTCAATGTAGCTGCAGCCAAAATCCTGCCTTTTTTCCCCTCCCATCCTGAGCATTGATACATTAGGCAAATTCAACATCAACAGCAGCTTCTTGCCTTGTCAGGTGGACCAAAGAGTTAAACCAAAACGAAGCTGGCAGTTGACTTTTATCCATTTACATCAAATTAGAGGAACTCTCGGTTCTTCATGTGTTCTTGTTCTCTGCAAAGAGAGAAAGTTTGGGAAATCTAAAATCCTCGAGTGCCACAAAAACGTTAGATTTGGGTCTGATTCCCTTGAAAGAGATAATTCTTCTCGCTTCCCACTTAGCTATCAAAAATGAAGTGGCCCGATTTCCAGAACCACTTGGCAGCCAGCAGCTCCCTTTGAGATTTTTCTCCTGCGTGCTCAGACCCTGGAGCAAGAAAAGCTACTGTCCCTTCTGCGCTGTAGAGGGGAAAAATTTTGGCCACTTCATTAAGATGCCTAAATCAGGCTTAGAAGCCATTTGCAACCCTAGCTCTGGCCACCATGATTGGTTGTCGCTTCTCATCATCCCCCCCAGATCTTCAGGGGAGGTTTACACGGCAGTTCAGCTTCAGCTTGGAGTTACCACATTACAGGTGAAGGGTCCGGTTGCGACACTGGATTGTTTTATGGGGGAAAGCAGAAACCAAGACACTTCGGTGGGAGGGGGGAGAAATAGGTTTTTCCAAAGAAGATCAAAGGAGGCAAGAGGAGGGGGCTGATTTTTGGCAAGAGCAGAACAGAGTTCATCTCACTGCCTCTGTGCTATAATTCAAGGCTTGTTTTCGAGACCCATCACACAATTTCTCCTGTAACAGGACGGGGGGAACGTGGAGGGAGCACTTGGTTAAATTGTAAATGAGTATTTCTTCAAGCGCTCCGAGGAAATATGTTCTTTCCCTGTAGAGCCTATACATTATTTTCATGTAGTTACAGGGCCTCACATTTCCTGGAACTATCAACCAGACCTTAATTCTCCTCACAAGACATCCCTTTAAAATTGTGAAGCTCTCTTAATCAACCTTTGTATCAGTGGCAAATTTGCAGTATGACCTAATTTGAAAGATGTCTTGAAGTGCTGACTCAAAGGGTTGGTGAATAAAGGGCAGTCACTGCCGCTGTGACACTAATGTGATGCAAAACAAAATCGAGTTGCATCAGCTGAACATTAGTTTGCAAAAAATATTAGTGATTGAAGCCACTTGCTAGTCATCTTTTATTTATACTTATGATATTTATATTTCTTGGGGTCTGAAACAGCTCTAAAACAAACTTCTGGAGGAGAAGCATGAAAAGACTCCTAAATGGTGAAAAATCCCAGTCGGCTCTATACATCTAAGCTGCATCATTTGCACTTCATAATCCCCTCTCTTTTACAGAGCGGGAGGCAGACACATTATTTTAGAACTTTTATTAAAATATTTATACAGCAACAGATGAAAATTCTCATCCTAATATGTCTCTGCATTTTTCGATAATGTTCCAAGTCTTTATCTTTTTTTTCCTTCTCTAATTGAAACACAGATGATACTCCTTCATTCTCTGGATAAGTAACTGTCTCAAAATGACTAGCAGTTACTTTGGGACTCAAAGAAATAAAAAGGAAAGAAGGGATTTGGGCCAGAAATTTTATGGGGGGGAAAAAAAAGGTCTCTCACAAAGCAAGAAAACCCCATTCCACCATAGTTTTATTTAACATCTCCAAAAAGAAAAAGCGAGTATAAATTATTGAGGGGGTTTTTGCTATGATTTTATGGGAACATTGTTTCAATTCCTTTTTTTTTCCCTTTTTTCCCTTTAGCTTCTCTTTTTCATGCTTCCTTATGGAAACTTATTTGAGCTAGAACAACTTGGCTAGAGAGGAGCAGAGTGCATTTCTTTACCAGTTTGTCAAATATTGGCTACTAATTAATACTCTGAAGAGTTACTTAAGAATCAGGGGTCTAGGGATGAACCAACTCAGCAGAACTATTTTTCCCTGCACTTTTTTTTTTTAACATTTAACTTTTAAATTGAAATGTCAATAATGCAAATCATCTAATATGTGCTGGTAAAACATCTAAGACTTTCCACTGAAGTGTCTCAAAACCAGATACGTACGCACACACAGAACAAGGGAGACAGGCCATTAATTTAAAATTTAGAGGACCAATACGTTTTTGATAGCAGTGGGTTACCGTGCTAATGATTATTTAACTTGCTTCATGTAGGGTTAAGTATGTATGGCTATGTAAAGTGCAGAGCCTTACTGAAGTGAAACAATTTTGCCTCTGAAATGTTATATTCAAAGCAGGGGGAGGAAAGCAGCCAAATTATAAAAAACAGTTACTATGTGATGGCAAATTTCAAGCAATTGTGAACTAGTAGCCGCTACAGTCAAAGAAGTAAATTTTGCTACCGCAGGAAAAAACCCCCAAACAATCATAGACAAAACCAAAATATTTCTGAGTTTCCCCTCTGCTTCTTCTTAGAAGATCTTTTAGTATGGCTGTATTTATTGACGGGTGCAAGCACAGAACAGGGAACACGGCTGGATTATTCTCCTTGCTGGTTATTGTCCTAATTATTCTCATATTTTCTCTTGGTTTGCCTTCATTTTCTATTTTTTTAAAAATTTTCTTTTCTTTTATTTATTCTCAAGATGTGTATTACCACAATATGATAGTGTGGGATCTGGGGTTTGCTTATGTCTTTTTGAGCTTGAAGGGACATCTTATTATATACATATTATTCAGTATTGTATATATTAGTAAAGAAAACACTGATCATTCTTTTTCAAGTAAAAGGTAATGCCACCTCTAAGTTAAAAAAATAGGTAAGAGTAGCAATAAATGTTTGATAGCCTGTCAATGATTTACAGACTTTTTTTACTCCAGCACTCTTCAAGTACAGTATGTTTGTGTTTTATATGTTGTTTATTTTGTCTTTCTAAAGGGATTGCACTTGCTAACCTCCCAGTTTTGGGTTGTTTATTCTTTATGTGGCTGACTCCTTAACAGTGCTGCCATTTGTGAATATTTTGTGTCCTTCAGCCCTCCTAGGAAGGTGTAGGTAAGCAATGTTCTAAACCTTCTAGTAGTTTCCTATGGGGAGAGGATGGCAAAGTAATGGCTAATGATCTGAAAGTTAGCTGGAATTCGGGGACAAATACTAAACATAATATATCTATCTACCTATATATATATATAAAAGAGATTTTTTTTCCTAAAAAAGAA
>VZTJ01004970.1:537106-594470 GCA_013397795.1 Orthonyx spaldingii
TTTTTGCCTGTAAGTTTCAGAGCTGAAATATAGTTGTCTTCTCCCTTGGAGAGAAGAAGGGTTAGCACTCACAGCCCTGTCTGTGGCTGGGCTTATTGCTGCCCAGTGACACGGGTCGGGTATATAATCCTTGGTGTGTGCATGTCTGTTTACAGTATAAAACAAAGACAAAAACACACACTGCCTTTAATCTGAGCCATCTTTCCATCAATATCTTATTTCTTGCCCCAGATAAATGGCTGATGGTGCAGTGCCTGGTAACACAGGCTCTGCTCCTCCCAGTAATTTTCTATATCCTCCCCACCTATATTCACCCCCTGTTCTGCAGGTATTAACATTTTGCAATTAACCCTGTCTGGCATACTAAGAAATGTGAAATTCAGGGTATTTGGTTCCTGAATTCTGGATGTTTCCCTCTGTGTCCTCCATCCAGGATGGAGAAATGAGTCTTCTTCTAATGACACAGCCCAGTGCACACACAGTCCTCGAGCATCCCCAGACCAACGGCACGGCAGCCACTGGGCCTGAAGGTTAATACATGTATAAGTGCACTTCTTTTTTTTCCATGTCCTTCCATAAACTTAAAAAGTTCTATACTGCTTTTAAACAAAGCAGAGATTATACACTTTGCCTCAACAACCCCTCCTTTTTTATTAGGGGATGCCTTCCCCCCTCCTCAAAACATACTGCCATAAAAACAATAGGCAAGGCCATAATTTAAAGAGAGAAAAATGTGATTATATAACACATCCTGCAGTAATCAATTTTACCTCCAATATCTGCTTTTGTTTTCAAAATGCTAAATAAACAATACATAATGCATCCCTCATCAGCCAAAACCATGAGGGCTCTGTGCTCAAATAACAGGAAACATATTCAATTTTCCTAACAGAAGACAGTTCATTAAGCTGTGCCACATCAAATAAAACTTTAATTTCTCCAGCATCAGAGTCGCAATGAAAGCAATTGAGGAAGATGAGCCATATGGTACTTCTATCAGCAAACACATATTGCTCATTCCCCCAAAGTTTTCTAATTCTGCTCCCCAGACCTGTGTAATATAGATAATGTGCTCTGAGCGCAGCAACCATGAGCTATCTGGTGTACACTTCTAATACTGTATTTAATGGGAAATAATGAATCATAAAAGCCTGCAGAAGAAGGCTTTTGCTAACCTAAATCTCAGCTGTAATTTCATTGTTCTGTGCCTAAGATGCTGTTTGCCCTTTTCAAACAGCAGCAGTTGAACATAATTATGCTGCTACAAACCTGGGCTGCAAAAAGAAAGCCTTCCTAATAGAACCAAGTTTTTATTAACTCTTGAAATCCTGAGCTTGGGGCAATTGCAAACAGAGACAGAGACCTGCCTGTCACAAAATAGGGTTCATTAAAGCACACGTACATGTATATCTTGATTTCCAGTGCACAGCCCCACAAATTAAATTGATGATTCCCACATCGGGCCAAAAATGCACCAGGAGAAGGCTGTGAAAAATTAGGAAATCTTCTTGACATTGGGAAATCCGATACTTGTCTGCTCTAACATCTGTAAGTGCCAAAGTAAGAGGGGGATTTTTTTCCTTAAAGGTAAGTCTATTTTTCTTCTTCTTGCCAGATATAAAAATTGTGGTTAGTGCCTGGAGTAAAGGCCTCTCTAAACTTTATAGTGTTTACCCTCTGTTTATAAATCCATAATGATCTACTTAATGATATCACAAGGTTAAAAGTTAAACAGCACTGTATTTTCTCTGCCTGTTTCTCCTCTGCCTTTTAGAAAGGCAGGTTTGCCCGTCTCCGAGAGACGATCGGTCGGGGTTGTTTTCTGAAGAAGCCCATAGGTAAAGAGGCATTCATACATTCACACAGGAGGATTCATAAAGGCAGGGACAAGAAGATAAAGGTATTATTTTGACATGATGACCCCTGGAAAATGTCTTCGACTCATCCCTAGTAAGCCTCTTTCTTTCCTTCCTCCACCCTCTCCCCTCCCCTCAAAATACGGGGCTAATTTAAAACATTGTCTAGATATGCTACTTATACATATTGAAAACATATTTTAGTGATTGTGTTTGTTTTGGCAATATATAAACCAAAAAAAAAAAACCAAAACCCCAATTAAATTAAAAAGAGCGACTTTTAAAAGTTAGAGATTGCCTTTTAAAAGCTTATTAAAATCAGCATGTTAGATGTCTGAATTAGCTCTGAGGGCTGATTGCTTTCATTAAAGCTGCCTGTTTGGGTGCTGCTTGGTGAATGTTCAAGTTTGAATTTTTTCCCCTCTTCTCCCCCCAGCCCTGAGCTGCTTCTTACTACTTGTCAGCTTGGATTTTCCCTCCAAATTTGAAAGCAAAACTTGGATTTTTCTTTTTTTTTTGAAAATCAACAGCCACCCCCACCCCACCTTCCCCCTTGCAAAACATCACCACCAAAATCACCAACAACCTGAGCCAGAGAGAGACCAACAGGTAAAATATATATTAAAACGCAGATATTAAAAAATAGCTTAAAAAAAGGACACGCCCAAAATACCCACCATGACCAAATCGGCACCCCCAAAAAACCCACCCCAAACCACCAAAAAACTCCAAGCTATCACATTGCTCATAGCCTATGAATGCCTTAAAAACAAATGTTTAAACAGGTTTTCTTTTTTTTTTTGAAGCGGCAGAAAACCTCTGCATGCTCCAATGGGTTACAATAACAATGCTCTATTGCAATGTAAAACAAGCTGGAGGAGAAAAAGGTGCTTTTTGTTACCATTTTATCAAAGCTGTTCATCTTCTAGCTGCAGGCAGCATTTTGCTGGAATTGCAGATATTTCTCTGTCCGGGCTCCTTTGTTTGTGCATCTCATTTGCATATATTTATCTCCAGCTGAGGGTGCTTTCAGCTCATTAAGGCCTCCCCTTGCATTATTTCATAAGCCAGCTGCTAGGAGGGATTTCACCTGTGGTGACTGAGAAAAGAGGGGTGAAAAAACCAAATTCTTCATTAAAAAAAAAAAAAAAAGAAAACAAAAAAACCAACAACCAAGGAAATCTTCTGACTCTCTTCCCCTATAAATGGGCACCATTTGTGTTAAACAGCCTCTTGTCATGATAGATGCCTCCTGGGGTCAGGGGGGAAAGTTGATTTGAAGGTCAGCAGTAAAACAACAGACAAACCAGACGCCAAACTGGTTCTTTAGCTGTCGGTGGGAGCAGTGGTACAACCAGGTCTTGAACCTTTTTCAACCTCTAATAAAACAGGGGAAGAATCTGAAGTGGAGCAACCAGGCCCCAGAGGAAAAAAAAAACAACCCACAAATAATATCAATATCGAGCAGCAACGGGAAACAACGGGGCAGCGCTCAACGTTACGGGCATGCTGCTATTGTTTCAAGAGCTGGGGAATTAATTCCACTTATTTATTTAAGGCGTGTCAACTCGCTGCCTAAACCTGTTTCGGTGTCAAGATGAATAAAACTTTTATGGCTCATAAAATAGAGCCATTCATCTCCATGGTCTTTGTGGTGCCTGGGTTGTTGGGGTTTTTTTTCCCCTTTCCTCCTGGTAGGCTGAGCTGGGCCAAAAATCTCTGTGTCCCATCGCTAACAACTCGCTCACAGGAGCAAAGAACATTTGGATCGGGCATCTTAAGCTAAACGTCTGGGTTTGATTAGAAATTGTAAAAGTTAATTCATCATAATCATATGCAAACCCCCCACCTCCTCTTTTTACCCAGCCTAAAACCTACAATGACTTTACATCATCTATATGGAGCTTTGGACCAACAGGTAATAAAATACAATAAAGCTTGCTTTTTATCAGGACACACACACAAAAAAATCCCATTAATTATGGTTCATGACTACTCTAAACCAAATGTTCAAATAGTAGTTGGAAATGATGCATAAAATCTCAGCATGTTCTGATAGGTTATAGAGTCAGTGGTTTATTGCAATGTAAAACAAACCACAGGAAGAGAGGGTGGTTTTGTTTACCATTTTCATCAAAGCTGTTCATCATGTTGATATACTTATGCTATATTGTGGCCCCTACATACGTTGCATTTCATATATTTATATTCCAGGTTGTTGCCACTTTTGCTGCCTTTGCTTCTGAGAAGTCGAATAATTCTTTGGCCCCTTTGAAATATTTTCTCATCTGCACTGAATTTCTGCCAACAAACCGACTGATAGATACAGACCTAAGAAATATTTGTTATCATGGAGTAAAGCTTTTTTCTACTTAATCTGAGGCAATTAGTACCTGAATAAACACAGACTAAGCAATCTACCTCCTCAAAAGGTAATCAGACTTGAAAAGCGTTGTTTGGCTCTACCCAAGGAAAGCACAACTTGATTAAAATGCTTTGGAGGTTCGCTTTCATTTCTTCCCTTTTGCCCTGGAAAACATTTTACAACATCCCAATAACTTTTAATTTCTCCCCATTCCAAATCTGGGGCCTCTGTTGGTTGTTTCTGTCCTTTTCCCCCACCTTCCCTAAATCTTTAACCCTGCTTCTCATTTTTCTTTGCCTCTAATCTAATCACTAATTCCTTGGCTTGGCCAAATAGTTAAAAATGTTAAGTGCTGCTCACAATTCCTGCTGCCTCCCCCACGTATCTGTCTCTGTTTATGGAACAGGCCCTGGTTTCCTCCTGCTCTTGTTCAGCTGTAGGTCTGCAGGTCAGGAGACTGTAAATACACACAGTGCTGCCCCAACCCATAAATCTGAGCAAAGGGCAGCCTTATATATTCAGATAAGGGATGTAAAGGGAAGGGGGGGGAACGAAAAAAAAAAATGGAAAGAAGAGAACCAGGCAACTCTGTGGTGAAGGAGGTTCTTTGCTAGACCCCCAGCCCAAGGTGCGTGCCCTGCTACCTTGCAGGATGTTCCAGCCGGAGATGAATCAGAAATGTTCACTCTTCCCACCCTGCCTTGTTTACACATAAATCATAACAAAAAGCATTTCATTACCTTTGGGGCAAAGAAATTAAACACAAGACTTCCATGGCTTTCTCTCCTCCAGATCTTTGTTGCTCTATTTCCCCGCCCTCCCCAATTTTATTTCCTGCACCTCTGAAGCTTTCAAGGGAACAGTCCCCCTGTTATTGCTTCTCAGTTCCAAGGTCTTAGAATAAATAACATTGTTATTACTCACTTCACCAATTTCCAAGAAGAAATATTGCTGCAGCAAATGCAAGCAGCACTAATATTTGCAAAGTGATAAATGGATTGTTACATACCTTCCCGTCTGTGTGGCCTCCAGCCATCCTCTGGCCCGGCTACGTCCCTCCTCGGGGTGGGAGGGAGGCTGCCTTTGAACTTAGCAGGGTCCAAACACTTAGTGCCTTGCACCAGAGCCTGCCCCCAGCCCCCTCCCTCGTTCTCTGATGGAGAGATAATTTTTAACGGACCATGCCAGAGATGGTAGCGGGACTGGGGGAGAGCAGGAGCCATGTACCAGGACCAAGCAGCCAAGTGAAGATGCTTTTGGCACACAGTCAGTGTGTGGTGGGTTTTGTTAGTGTTGGGTGCTGCAGGGAGAGGGGTGAGAGGCTTGGGATGTCCCCAGGACACAACTGCTGCTCCCCTGTCCTCACCAGCTCCAGCAAGGTACCACAGCCCCAGCATCACTTGTTCTTCTCCTGCTTTCAGTGATGTGAAGAGTGGACAGAAAAAGGCTTGCAGAGGAAAAAAAAAAAATTCAAGTTCCTCCTACTCTGCTCACAAAATGTCTCCAGTGCCTGAATGGGAACTGCAGTGAATACCTGAGATACCAGGGATACAGGTGCTCAGAGGGGTGAAAACTGGAAAGACACATTTCCAAATGCCACCATCCTCACTGCTCATTAAATTTCATTAATTCACATGAAATTCTCAGCAAACTGTCTTAATCAAAGCTGAAGTTAGGGAGATGCAAAGGCAGGGAGCAGTCTCCTGGCCTCACCATCCCAAACTTGGTTGATCACCACATAACTTCTGAGCTTAAAAAGAGATGGCAATTGGAAAATTTTCACATGGAAGAATTAAAAACCAATATAATTTTGGATTTCTTTCTTTTAAGCAGCAATTTATATCTATCTCTGAGATGTGATTTGGGCTCCTTGATTTTATTAAAAAAAAAAATAAATCTCCAAATCAAATTATTCCTGGGCTGCAAGTCATGCTGAAAAAACTCCACTCTGAATGTGTCGTAATTAGAAACAAAAAACCATATTTTCCTTCAGAACCACAAAGAGTAAGTTGCTGACATTTCTTAGACAGGGTCTGTTGCATTTCCGTGCCGTGGCTCACAGGATGGGGACTGGGAGGGTTTGGTTGGATGACTTGAATTCCTCAGTGGGATAAACACTCCCACCTTAGGTTATTCAGGCACCAAAGGTGATATAAAAGCTTGTTCTTCATGGGCAGAGCAAAATTAAGCTGCTTCAGGAGCATCATCCCCACTCTCCTAGTGCTGGTGTGGCACTGCCTCTGAGGCTGGGGCACCACTGGAGAAGGGGCGACAGCACTTTCCTCATGTGCCCTCCCTGGCCTTTTCTCCCTGTACAGCCCCTTCCCTTCTGAAGAGGTTGTCAGAAGCCTGAGGAGGTACTTACTGCTGCATGCAGGTCTCATGTGGAGGTTAAACACAGCAGAATCAGCATCTACATGGTGCCAGCTTGAGCTGTGAGGAAGTGAAGAGTGCGTGCAAAGGTTTCAGTAACCTGGGGTGGAGGTGCTGGCACGGTCTGGCAGTGCCAGCATGTGCCCAAGGGGATGGGGAAGGTGGGAGGTTGAAGACTGGAGCCATTTATTGGGTTGTTTTTCCTAAGAGGTACCTTGATCCATAAAAGAACGAACAGAACTCAAGGATCACAGGAAGAAAATTATTCAGACACTGTGGACAGAGGTATGAAAGGGTCAATCAGAAGAGAGGACAAAAATATATCTGACATGTTTTCCTCCTGACCAAGGTAAATACCATCTCTTCTGTTTTTGTAAGATGACAAATATTGAAAGGAAGGCCACAAGTTACAGATAAGACTAGAAATTCCTTTGGGATGGGCTCTCATGCAAAATATATACAGTTCACTAGTAACAAAAAACTGATAGTCTGTATTGAGTTTTAATAAAAGAATGAATAGAATCACGGAATTATAGAATCATTAAGGTTGGAGCAGGCCTCGAAGATCATCTAGACCAACCTTTATACAAATCATCCGTAATACTCTCTCATAAACATATATGTGTGTATGTTTATGCAGCTGCAAATAGGCATGTGATTGTGTACATATATGTGTGCATGCATATGCACCTATAATAAGAACTCAGCATGCATCAAATTAAAAATCAAATGAGCTGCAAAATTATTTAAGGAAAAAAGTGATGAAAGCGGGTGAGAGCTGGGGCAACAGTGTGGTGAGGAGCTATCCCACCGCTTGGAAATATCCAGAAATCTTCTTAAATATTTATCAGTACCTTTCCTAACTTTGGGAGCAAGGCTGGGAGTGCCCCAAAACCATGATTCTTCAGAAGATTCCTGTCAGGCAGGAAGCCTTGTGAGAGCAGCATTGCTTCTCTGTTCTGCTTCCAGCCCCAGAAAGCACACAGATAAGAAGAAAAATCAAAATAATTGAATATATACAAGGCATCCACATTTGTATAAACAACAAACTTTGAAAAGGGAAAAAAGAATCAGTTCTTCATTTTTTATTATTTCTTTTTCTCAAACTGAAAAAAAAAAAAAAAGAAAAAGTCAGGCAGTTCTTATTTTATCCAGACCAGTTCATAAATCCCAAGTCATAAATCCACATGATATCCCGGGCTGCTGGATTTTGCATTTGGAGCTCTGAAAGACTGATAGCTGAAAGATTTATAAAATCCCAGGTAGTCAGAGTGCTCCCTATTGGCTCCACATCTGAGAGGTCCCCGCATCCTGCTTAGCCCAGAAAGCTGGATGTATGGAATATATTGTGTTCAAGAAGCAGCACACCCCCACCCTCCTCTTTTCAGATGTAATGAAGGCTAAAATTTGATCATGTGAAGTGGATAGGCCCTGTTTAGGGACTTTTCTGCACAGACGTGGGGACAGCCACTATCTGGGGTTGCCCAAAGACTGCTGCCACCTTCTGCAAAATTATACCGTGGTTTGTGTCATAGATGTGATTTACCCTGTGTGGTAGACCTGACTATAAACAGCAGAATTGTTTCAGCTGCTTTGAATATACGCTTCATTTTGTTTCTTACAATATCACTGAATAGGAGTGAGTGTTCAGGAAGAACAGGGGATCGTAACTAGGCCAGAAGACGATGATACTTAGAGGGGAACATGGCCAACCCCTTAACAAGAAAATGGTACCTGAGATGCCTCTGGTAAAGTACAGGTTACAAACAATTCAGCTGTCAAAGCAGCAAGCTCACATTTTCCAAAAAGCGCTGAAAGATGATGATGATGTGAGGTTTTTCTCATCAGTTCAGTGGATGTTGCACATGGGACCATACATATTGGGGTGAAGGTCCCCCAAAACTGATGCTCTGAAGACTGATTTGTGCTATTTGTCTGTATCCACAGGATGCTGAAAACATGCTTAAAGCCTTCCCTCCCTTACTTTCCTCTATCCTTCCTCAATGGCCTTATTCGAACCTGATCCTTTTCTCCAGACTTGTAATGACAGACATTTTTAATATGCTTCTGTTGAATTAATAAAAAGATTTTTAAAAAGCCAAAAACCCTTCTGCAGTTACAAGATTTGTTTTATAGCTGTAACTAACATGGTCGTTACTGAGAAATTAAATGATTTGCTTTATGTTTCATATACTTTTATTCATGAGTCTGAATATATTGAAGTCCATGAGGAAAATCCTCCTTCACCCTCCTGCGGAAGGATGGTGGAATCAACCTGAGCTCTGCCTGTTTGGAGTTTTATGAGAAGAATATTGTCCAGCTAAATTTAGATAATTTTTGTAGTTGTTGTTATTGTTTGTCTGACTCTATTAGTGGAAATTAAAGCATTGGATTGGTTTGTGTTCCCTGTGTGTTGTGAGCATCTCTGCCTCTGATCAGCCACCTCAAACGAGCACCTTGAGCAGCTTGGCTTGCACCATGGAACTGCCTGCCTCCAGCATGCTTCTTCCCCATCCAAACCCCTGCCTTCACTAGAAACAGTGAAGAGGTCACTAGAAACTCATTTAAGAGGCCAAAATAACCAGACACAAAGAGCAATGCATTTATACGAGGACTAAGTAAAACTCATATTTTGAGAGGTTTTTCTTGGTTATTCTTGAAATCCAAAGCTTTCCCAAGCCTGTTGGTGTCTCTCACAGAGTATCCTCCCCCTTCCCAAGCAGAATACACTTCTTTTTAAACCTCAAACTCCTGTGGACTGTATTTATGCCACATTTCATCATTTCTTCCTGCTGTCTTACACTTTATCTCTCTTTCAGCTGGGTTTGAGACATCCTGAGCTCACGGCTGTTGAGTGCAACACTGTGGGCAGGGATGGGGCTGCCTACTCTTATCCATCTGGGCTGTGGGTGCACCATTATTTAATTCAGCCTGGCTCTACAGGTAGGGTGGCCCTGTCCTGCTTCAGGAGGGTGAATTTGCTATGTTTTGCCTCTGGCATTTCTAGCACCTTTGACAATGGCATTTGGTGCTCCATAGCCACTGGTTTTGGGAGCTTTGCTTCTGTGAATATGCTCAAGTCCCCTGACTTTATCAATGCCATTCATCTTGAAATGCTCAGATGGGCTTTGCTGGTTGCTCATCAAGAAGACTGGGCTGAAATGAATCCCCTGGTGGAAGAGAACTACCAGAGCAGGGTGAAGGGTGAACACTCGTATCTATTGATCATCTCCTTCAGCCTGCATTACCACTTGTGGTGCCTTTGGAAGAAGGAGGTTTCTTTCTCTTTCCAAACAGAGATTCGGGATGTAGAACCTGTTCAAATATTATGTTTTGCAGTTTCAAAGGTGCAAGTCATCTTAAAGTTTCTTTTTATTAACAGCATGTTGTGGGTTGACCCTGGCTAGGTGCCAGGTACCCACTCAGTCGCTCTATCCCTCCCTTTCCCATTGGGACAGGGAAGAGAATAATATGGAGGAAAACTAGTAGGGTGAGATAAGGCAGTTTATTACAGCAAAAAAAGAAGAAGCAAGCAGAGATTTGTGTGTGCAAGAGCTAAAGAGGGAAAAAAACCCCCAATCAATCTCTGCTTCCCATCAGCAGCGATGTTCGGACGCTTCCTGGGAAGCAGGGCCTCAGCACGCGTAATGGTTCTTCTGGGAGGCACACACTGAAGACTCCATGAATGCCTCCCCTTCCTCCTCTCTTCCTCAGCTTTTATATCTGAGCTGACGTCATATGGTGTGGAATATCCCTTTGGCTGATTTGGGTCAGCTGGCCTGCTTGTGTCCCCTCCCAAGATCTCGCCCACCCCCATCCCCTTTGGTGGGGGAAGGAATGTCAGAGGGACAGCACTGCTTGGCAGTAGCCAAAACATTGGTCTGTTATCAACACCAGCTACCAATGCAAAGCACAGCACTGTAAGGGCTGTGAGCTTTACCTCAGTCGGACCCAATACACAGCATCTACAGAAGCTCTTTTCTTGCAATTCTGTAACCATTTCACTAATTAAAAACGCTGTACAAGAACTGGTATTGAGCTATAGAAATGAAAGGTCAATACATGAACAACACTTCATTTGTAAATAATACAGCTCTGTAATCAATTATCTTGTTTTCACAGAAGACATATTAATCTACAAGCAAAGAATGGAGACATTTAGAGGATGTACAGAGGGGATCTTTAAATGTTAAATGTTCTTTAGCATGTGCTAAATAAAGGGTTTGGCAGAGTGAAAATGTAACACACAGCATTGACACTCCAAGGAGAGTCTTTAGGTCAAGTGATTTGTACCTTCAAAATAGTTCTTCATAGCACTGTAAAGCCTCTCTGTTGGTAGCAGGGAGGTGGGTTAGTGTTATTTAGGATGTTAACTGTATCAGGGAAAATACTGCAAAAATTAGAAAAAGAGTTGATCTGCAAAGAAAAAGGTGCCTATTTTAATAGATGAATCAGCCCTCTTGGCACTGCTATTTGCTTTCTGTCAGCACTGTGAAGTGAGTTTTCTTACCCCTGATTTTCCATAAAACCAGGCTGCTGCATGGCAGGTTGGAGCTGAGTCATGCTTTGGCCAAGCACCCTTGAAACTCACGCCTGAGCCGGGAAACGCTGCTCCAGGCAACACAGCATCCCACTGAAGCCCTTGTGGGATTGTTTCCTCTTCCATGAGTTACAGGTGGAAATCCACATGAGGTTTTTAAAAATGTAGCAGTTTTGGGGTGTTGAAGATCCTGTGCATGACTTCTAAATAACAGTAGGGAAAATTACAAGATCTGTTCCCCGACCTAAAAACAGCTTAGGTTTTCCGTCAAATGGAAAGGAAAGGCTCTTGCCACCTCTGTTGGGTGCTGGGTTACCCTGCATGCTTGTTTACTGAATTTGACAACACAGGGTAGTAGAAAAGCAGGGGATGAATGCAATTTCATTTTCACTTTGCCCGTTTCATTTGTCGGTTTGCATTGGCTTTGCACTACATTCATCCCACCCTTGCCCCTGACTTCCAGCTTTAAAATTTCTATCAAATACGTGTTGGGACTTAAGGGGAAAGCACCTCACCCCACCAGCCCCAACTCTCCCCACACCCCTTTCTCGTCATTCTATTGATTTCATCCCATCTCCTGTCTTGGGGATCCTCTATTCCTGGCTGGGTGGGAGGAGCAAGGAGTGAGGTGATGGGAACAGCCCCACCAATGTGAGCCCTTGCAAGAGGGGAGGGTCTCCCTGCCACTCCCCTCTGCCACAGTCCCCTCTTCCCTTCTCCCACAATTCCTGCTGGCCAAATCCATTGCCTAGGCCAGGAGAAGGCTAGGGGAAAAAAAAGAAAAAGGAAAAGAAAAGGAAAAAAAAGAAAAAGGGAATTGTTTTCAGCAGACTTCACAAGCCAAAGTGGACCTGGGAAGGGTGAGGGTTGGGGAGAAGATGCACTCTTTGGCATCAGTGGGACTTAAGGTTGACTCTAAGATTTTGCCTCACCCCCCTCTGTACTCTTTTCACAAACAGAAATACACACTTATCACACGTTGATTAAGCAAGGCACTATCCCAGCTCCCTCCCAGACGGCCAGGGGGGACCAGAAGAGCCAAGACCACCAACACCACCAGTATCAAGGAGGAGAGGGCAAGCCAGAGATTTAGGGAGGCTTGATCCCCTTCTCCACTTGACTGATACCAAGGGTAAATCAGCAGCAACAGCAAAGTCCTCATGAAAACTTTTTCTGGTTTATGCAGCACGAAAGCTGGTTATGGAATTGGTGCTGCCAAAGGAATGGCATGCAGTGAGTTGGCAAGGCAGGAGCCCTGTCTGCCTCATAATGGATATTGCAGTGAAGTGTGAAGATATCCACTTCTTTAATAACAAAACTTGGGTAAGGATGGAAAAAAAAAAAGACCCCTAAGCCTAAATATTTCCAGGTTTGCTCACCCCCATGGGCTTGGTGCAGTCTGTAGCTGCTTGACCTGCAGGGCCTTTCAAAGCTCTCTGTGAGTCTCTGTGCCAAAATAAATGTTACTTTACCATCAAGTAGGCAGAGGAATGAAAATCATAAGATGTGTGAGTGAGAAAAAAAGAGCCCAAACAGGAAAACCCCTTTCTTCTGTTTTAAAAGTCCTAGATGATCAAGGCTGTTCTGTTCACTCTGATTTAATCAGTTTGCAGATACCCAAATACACATCCAGCCATGGAAAGTGCTCTCCCTGTGATTCCAACAAAATCCTTTCTAATTCTCTTTAAATGTTCCAGGGCTTTTTGAAATGATTGCTATCAATGCCAACCAAATGCTTTAGATCTCTTTTTTTTTTTTTTTTTACTTTGCCTGTCTTTAAGTACTTGCTTCATTTCTATGCAGCCCAGTTACAGCTGTACATGGAAAAAGTATCTAGAAAACAGATCTGGTTTGCTTTAGCCTTTATGCCATATAGAGTTAGACACTTTAACCTTCTTTACATTTACTTAGTTGTTTTAATATGATTTCTATAACCCCTATACTTTCTTTTTTTCCATATAACTTATTAAATGTTTATAAACCAGTAGCCCATACACATCACATAGGTTGGACTTTTATTACATTACACTTGACATAGCTATCTAGTAAATCATAAGTCATATTCCTCCTTAAAGTTAAAAACCAGGATTGTTCAGCTGAGCTTGGACTGAATTTATGAGGGACCAAAAAAAGCTAAGCTGGTTAAAATAATAGATAGACTTGTTTAAGCAGAAAATAATAGATCCCCGAAAGCGCTGGATCTGCAATGTTTACCATGGGTAGGAGCACCAGGACATGAGCAATATGCTTGGGAGTCCAGTGCAGCAGCTGTGGGTGCTGGTGACTGCTCATGCTAAGGCATGGTCAACAGCTCTTGCACACACTGTGAGAATGCTGCCGCTTCTTCCATCACTGTTTCTCCGGTCCCTCCATCCCCTTAGCAAGCCATGGTCGTCCATGATTCCTCTCTAGCATGAGCCTGCATCCCTTGCTACTGCACTGATGCCTCATGCACCCCATCCCAGTATGGTGTGGGGTGCCCAGCTCTGAAAAAAACCCCTCCCTAGCTAAGTCCACCCCACCTCGGTGGTGGTGCCTCAAGCCAGGGTAAGCTCTGTGGCACCTGGACCCTTCTGTTCTCAGGTAGGTTTGGACAGATGCGCACTGGGTTCCCAAGTTTAGACAGAAACCCTCTTCCAAACTTCCTTCCCAAAGGGATCCTTTTTGCAGCTAATCTTCCTTCATGCACTGTCTGTCATGCCGTTATTAAAGCACAGCTTGCCAACAACTGGGGCAGAAACACCTCCCCACTCTGCGACACTTCCTTTGTCCAGCTCGGAAGCAGCAACCAGGCAGCTGGATCTGAGGGTGGCTGCCTCTCACCCCCTTCCTCCAGATAAACTTTCTCTGTGGAATGAAAAATGGACATTTGTTTTTCAGCAGATCATAAAAGTGCCATTTGAAAACTTTTCAAGACTTTTCCAAGTCAGAACTGCCTTGAAAGGCTTCAGACCACATTGCCATATGGATTGGTGGCATATGGTTTAATGCACGCAACACTGCTGCTCCTGCGTCACCACCCTCCCCTTCCACGACGGGGCCAGCCATCCTGCAGGGATGCATTCACTTCAGGATGGTCCTTAACATCTTTTTGCACTTTCTCCAGCTCAGTACTGCAGCCTTCTCCAGTCACTCGCACCGTTTATGCTCCCAACCAGCCAGGTACAAGCAACTGAATACACACAGAAACAAGTGACCTCTCCCCCACTCCATGCATGTTTGTTTTTTCTTCCTCATTCAAAGACTTCCACTGGAAGCATTTAGAAGCAAACAAAATGCATATTCTGCTCCAGCTGGAAAGTTTTGCTTTATTGCTTTGTTGTGAACCCAAACTTTTTGCATATTTGATGCTTTTCTCCTCTTTCTTCTCACATGCCACATCATTTGGAGTGCTAGGATGACAGACAGACATTCATGATGCTGCTGCTTCTTCCATTGCCATTTTTTCACTCAGTCCATCCCCTTGCTGATCCATAGGCATGTGAGATTTCTCCCCAACACGAGCTTGTATCCATTGCTGCTGCTCTGATGGCCCATCCCAGTATGATGTGAGAGACACAGCTCTGAATAAAATCCCTCTGGAGTCAATTTTTAAAAAAAATCTTCTTTATTTTTTAAACTCCAGTTCCTCTCCTTCCTCACTCTCCTTCCTTTTCTCTAGCTATCTTAATTTTACCCTGACTTTCCTACTCTGGAAAAACCACATATGAAATTATATGAAACAGTATATTTACCTCTTTGTGTCGTTTCAAAAATAAAACGAAGACTAATTGAAAAAGATGATGAAACACTTTCTTTGGGAGGAAGATAGGAGGAATTCTACTTTTTCTCATCTTGAAAATTCTCTCTTGACTGTTGGGTAGGGTTTTTATTTTGCTTACACCACATAACACAAAGAAATTGCAGACCATGGTGCAGCTCCCCACATTTTTCCTGTGGACTGCCCAAACACAAACAGACCACAAGAGCACAAGACATTTATACCCAAGGGATTGAACACAATATTGATCTGTTATTTGCAAGTGGAGTTGTTCAGCTAAGCAACATATGCAGTTGCAAAAAAAGAGGAGATAGCCAGACTGTGGGGGAAAAAAATAAATTATGATCTTTAACATGAACAACAACCAAGACAAAAAACCAATAGTAATAAAAAACCAAGAATACTCATCAACGGGACATCAAGGTAAAATGACAAGTCTCGTCTGCAGGAAGATGGTCTTTTAGGCAAGATTTCTATTGAAGTTAAGGCTGAAATCTGCCTGCTTTGTCCAAATCATAAAACATTTCTATATAGGAATGTATCTCTGACTGTGCCTCAGATGGCTCTGAACGCTGTGGGTGTCAGTGAGATGTCAGTGGTTTTCAGGGGACAGGATCTGAGGCTGGGATATGCCATGGGGGAGGTAGGTGGGCATCAGGAACGAAGGACGTGAAGCCCTTGGAGGAGCAAGCAAGACCTCTGCTGACTTCAGTAGACTTGCTCCAGCCATGGACAGTGCTGCTTCAAGTAATGAGCAACAGGAGAGTATGACAGAAATTAATATTTTTGTTGAAAGGCAAGCAGGACATTTTGATTTCTCCCACCTTCCCCCTACTGGGCATGAAAAGCTGTTACCCAGGCACCTATTTCCCAGTGTTCTCCTTCTTCACTCATAACAAATACACTTGTTTTGCACTTATCTAAAACCAGTACTTCAACAGACAAACCACAAGCTGAAGTTAAAACTAATAAGACAGTAAAAAACCAGCCCTTCCCAGTCTTACAGGTTAAGAAGGACTTGTTGATACACTCATGCTCCACACATGAACCTTGCTGCTCATGTTTTGCACCATCCAAATGCCATATGTGAAGTTCTACTGTCTCTTTTCCTCCTCCCACTTTTCCCCCTCCCCTGCTTTTTAAAAATAATTTTGTTTGGTTTGAGAAAGAGGGAAGATGGGCAATCTTCCACTGAAATCTCCATTGACCATTTTGATAGTAGAGTTTCCTGCCACAGACTCACGACCTATCAGATCCCATGGGATTGAGACCAACATGAACTTTTGGACCACATTTGTCTCCAGCTTTTTGCTGTTACAGGTCATCAGCGTGTTATCCTGCTCAGAGGTAATATATGGCACATGCTTGAACGTGACTGGAGAACACATTTCCATGGCATAATACACAAAGAATAAACAGACACTCTCTGTTTTCCAAACCTTCAGGAGAGGGAGCTCCTATGGGCTGAATATTTCTTTATTTCCACATACCAATCTAGCCTTGCTTTCATTCCAATTCTTTCAGGTGAAAAAACTTTCCTCTTCTATCTTATGCACCCACCCCGCCTGCAAAAAAAAGGTTAATGAGAGGAAGTCTATGTGGGTAATGCATCACTTCTTCAAAATTTATCATATCTCAGGTTAAAAAAAATAAAAGACCCCTTTTTCCCCTCCCTACTAAAAGGAGATTTTATATCCAAAGACACAAAGGTAATACTCTTTGCATTGTAGCTTCAATATTTTTCTTTTCTTTTTACCCAACAATTGTGAAAAGATGTGATTTTTACATGCAAATAGGAAGAAAAAACCGGATCACACCATGGGAACGTGTTTAAGAAGTTGATTTATGTTTCATACTGAGCCTTACACCTGCAGTTCAAGCAAAACTCAACTTTGCCGCCCCACAGGGTCTAGTTTATTAGGTATCAAGGAGTCACAAGAAGCCATGTAATTAAAACTGTAATTAACTGGAAAAGGAAAGTGCCACCTGAGTTTTGAGAGGCTGTCAATTTTATTTCCATTACAGCTTTCCTTCTGCATCTTTTGTCTATAGGGTGCTTTTCCCCCTCATCTTGATAAAGAAAAACAAATTTGGGTTTTTTTCTCTCTTTATTAACTAGAGAAGTCACCAAATTCTCTTATGTCTTTACTATTGGGAAAAAATTGAGCCACTCAGTTTTGAGCTCAGATGCAGGTTTCTCTCAGCAGCATTTGCAGCTGTGTTTGCCAACAGGTGTCAAGTGTTGTCCAGGCAGAAAAAAAAGCCCTGAAATGTCCTACCAGCACAGGGTCAGCTGAGTTCAGAGCCCATTTTAACAAAACATAATCAATGCCCTTTAAAAAGGGGATCGGTGCCTTGTTAAAATGCATGACCTTGCTGCAAGCCAAGCACCAGGCGTCCCTGGATCCGGCACGTCCCTCCCAAGGCTGCTGGATCCTGCTTGAGACCACCGTGGTATTTCTGTGGGCAGCACAAGGCTACACGCAGCAGGACAAAAACACGTTTGGGAGAAATATGAGGTGACCTGATGAACTTGGTCAAGCAGAGAAATTGAAAGTGAAAAGGGGCCCAACCCCTGGCCAAAAAATATAAATCTGCTAAGGATTTGGGTGAGATGTGCAGCCAGTCCTGTCTTCCCTCTGCCTCACAAACCCACCAGGAGCAAAGTCCTGGGGGATCAGGAAGAGGTGGTGGAATAAACAGATAATTTGATAAGGTTTAAAGAAGAAAAGACTAAGGTAAACTTGAAAGAAAGTCATAGTAAAACATAGTTGAAGAGTACTTACCTAAAAGGGTAAAATGATAAGAACAAAGATAAGATCTATCCTAAGGGTCATTACAAGGAAGATTTATGAATATACAGAAATTTTTGTAGAGGAGATGTTTGTCTTAGACTGGAGTATGAAAGGGGTGACTGACATTCTTCATTTTCCGTTTAACAGGTGACAAAATCCCATCAAGTGAAGTACCAGCCTTGAGAAGGGAAGTTATTATTGTAAAAAGCAATTTTCCTTTGGTGTCATTCTGATAGGGTTAGGATTTTTTCCCCAACCTTAATCATTTGTATCCTCTCTCCTCTTGAAAAAGCCCCAGCTTGCAAGGCAAAGGTCTCGGGACCCTCTGGGTTTGAAGGCAGATCTCGATCAGCACTAATTTGGGGAAGTGAGCCGGAGGTACCTGCAGCAGATGACACACAGGGCTCAGCTTCTTATTCAGCTACAAGTCAGCAGGGGCACCCCCTGACCATCTGTGGTCTATAAATTACAGTAAAACCAGCACATACTGATTGTAAATCACCAGTGAACAGGCTTTACCTTATGACACATTACATGAACCCTGTTGGATATTCCAATAAACTCCCATAAACCATCCAATGTAAACTCTAGATTGTGTTTCTTTGGGGGGCAGGAGAAAAACCTGGGCTTTTCTGCACTTGCACAAACTTCCTATGGGTGAAATGAAGATGCGGCCTGAGCTATGTTGTGTGTTTATGCACCATGTTTTCTTACAAAAGAGATTTCCTCCTCTCTGCCATCACTATTACCATAAATATTTCACTTTCCAAGAGTGCATCAGCCTTGAGGTGGCCAGGGTTTTCATTCTCCTGAAAAAAAGAAGACACTACTCATTTGAAAAACACAGTTTTATGGGAGCCTGCATGACTTGTCCTCCATCCTTGCTGCACCAAGCACAGGTAGGTTAACAGGAGAGGCTCACACGTCCTTTTGGAGGAGCAAGAAGATCTCAAGCCTTTGGAAAGCTCTTACCTGGCATGATGGAGCCATGTCTACAAGGAGACAGTATGAGCAGATATTTTGGCACAAGGTTGTGTGTTCCCTCAGCACACGGCTGGTTGGAACCAGAGACACTACTCTGCTGAGAAACCTGGCACTTGACTCCAAACTCTCTCCCAAGACCTGAGAAAGGACTGCTTTTGAGAATTATATTAGTAAGCCCTGCATTTAGCCTGTCATCCAGGGAAAAAAATAATCTTTAAAATAAGTTAATTCAGAATGTGAAGCATAGGCCAAGTGAACACTGATAAATATTATTTGACCAGCTTTTTTGCTGACCATGAACAACTGTGGGCTGTAGTGTAGACAGCCTGCAATGGCTGTGTCACAGCTTCTTGGCAAGTTCCTCAGTTGAAGCTGAAATCCCAGCCCCTCTCAGGAGGCAGTGGGAGCCCTGCAGTCATCTCACTCAAGTAGCATAGGTTTCCTAAGGCAACATTATTTTTATCTGGGCTTCTTAAGGTTGTTGGTGCTGGGCGCTCATCACAATCCTCGTAAGTGTGTGGGTGCACGCCTGCATCAACACACATTTAAATTTATCAGGTGACTGCAATCGAGCTGGTCAGATATTCCCACCTCAGGGAGACAGGCAACCAAGGCAAGCATGTCTGCCTCCCCCAGTGGCAATGGGATGAACTCAACTCAGTGTAGACTTCAGAGAATCCAATATCTGTAAGAGCAATCCCAGGGAAACTACCATCCCCTGCTCCCTCCAGGAGGCAATTAATAGAGTTAATTAATGGTCATATCAGGACCACCAGCATTGCGTGATCCCAGTGTTACCCAGCAAGGTTGCACCTGACTGAAACATTTTGAACAGTCTCAGGAGCAATTTTCAACTCACCAGAAGTGTAAATGTGTAGCATTTATTGAATCTAGGTTGGGCCTGTCTAGTTAGCTTAATTTCAGAAAAATTGGTGAATAAAATAAAGTTGAATTTTAAATCTGTTTTGCTCAGAAGATAACTCACCTCTATTTGAGTGTTACGTTAAATTTTCCTGGAGGAAAAAAGAGACAGTTTAATATAGAAATATAATTAATCTTTCTCAGCACAGAAAAATACTCCGTGATTTTCGGTCAGGGAATTTTTACTTTGTAAACTTTTAAATTAGAAGTAATGTATACAGAGAATCTTTGCAGTGCTTTTGCATCCAGCCAGTGAACCAAAACCCCACAATGAGGCAGTGGAAAGCCCCAGATCAGGTCTGGGCATCATGGCAGCGAGGCTCACCCATGAAGATGCCCCCACCGGGAGTTCCCCACTGTTCAACCTCCTCCTTTACCTTTCCACTGCCTTCTCCTTCCGTCCCTTTCTGTGCACTCTGACAAGAAGAAGTGATAGTGCTATTGCTGGTTTTTAACAAGATTTGGAAAGCGTTCAAGTGCCTGACTAAGTGGTTGGAAACAAGGAAGCAGAAGGATGTTTTGGCATCCCGCGATGTGTGCATGAAGAGCACAGACACAAACACATTGAATGCACATACTGTAAAACAAGATTACAAGGAAAGTACAAACTAATAAAAGCCTATTAAAACATTGTGGAGGCTATTGCTGCTGGCCTGCGTGCCTATGTATTTAAAAACCAAATATTTCATGCAAACGTGCAATTCAAACATGACTGATCACAGATATAACTTTCAGCAACCTTTAAATGCATAATGCCATCCTGTAATTAATGCAGCCTATCCTGAAATTTGAGGGATTTATCGATACTGGCAGAAACATTTGCAAATAACTTGGGGAAGTTCATGACATACCTTTTGTCTCAAGGGATTTCATTCATTTTTTTTCCTTTTTTTTCTCCCTCAGCTACCATCAATAATTTCATTCAGAGCCCTTACCATGTGACGACAAATGCTGTTGGAAAGCCTCAGCAGAAAGCTTGAAGAAAGTACCAGCATGGAGAAAGAGCCTCATTGTGTTTTTATTTGTTTTGTTCTCTTCCACTTACACTGAAATATATATAACCATGTCCGAGGGGATTGCTTTTGAGGTCTGCAATGAAAAAAAAGCAAAAGCAGACCATAGGCATAGCAAGCTGCAAAAGGATTTTATCTAAATTCTCCAGGAAAATCTATGGCCATCCTTTTAGTTCCTGCTTGAGCACAAGATAGGCCCCAGCACTGGAATGTTATCTATTGATATGACCAGACACACATGGATGGAGCTAATACAACCTTTATAAGGCAAACTAACATAGTTGGGTGAAAAAATGTTTGCATAAAGCCCTTTCCTAGAGGGATGTAGGTGTCAACACTCTCATCTTGGGAAAGGTGCTGGTTTGTTGGGTTAACATTGAATAAAAGCCAAATCCCAATATTGTGGTGCACATTCCTCATGTTCTACAATCAACTGCAACTGCAAAACTTGGCCGTGACCCTACAGACATGTATTTAAAATTTCTGCAATTACAAGGATAAGAAATATCCCATAATTTTTCTAGGAGAGGGTTTCAATACCTGAGGTCTGCACAGTGCCAGCACACAGTCACAGTATCCAAAGCATCAGATGGCTGCTTATTCTGCTGTTACCAAGCTGCATCTAAGTAGGTTAGTGGAGCGAGCTGGCATGTGTTCCCCCTCGCCTGATCTTTGCATTTCTCCGTGGTTTCTCTAAATATTGTAAAGAATTTCTTATGTGGGACTATTTTATCATTAGGCAGTATTTTTGCCTGTGAATATTTGTACACGGGTACATATATAGGATTAAACGTGGTAAGGCAAAAGAATAACATTTATTTTAGGAAACTCTTCAGGCAATTTTTTTGTTGTTGTGTGTTTGTTTTGCTTTGCTTTGATTTTTTTTTTAATCTTTTTCTCTTATATTTTTTTCAAGGGCCTAAATTTGAGGTACTCCTGTCACATGACATACAAATCTGTCATTTGCACAAAAAAAAGCCAGCAATACCTAGGGAACTACACCAACTGTGCTCCTCTGTTACTTGTTTCATTGATTTGAGTGCACTGGGTACATTACCATTTTGTGCTTTCTGCTGTGTTTAGGGAGAGAGAAGGTAGGTGTTGGCCAAATGGAATACAGCACTTTTCCCCTCCAAGACTGAGGAGGAAGAAACTGCGCATCAGGAACATAAAAGCTACTCACTGACTCCTGTGTGGCGGTGGTGGGGATGGACTGACCGACCAAAATGGGCATCCCTCCTCCTGTGAGCGGCAGGAGGGTTCCTGGCTGCCCTGGGAGATGAGAGAGCTGTGCTGACTGAGGTTGGGAAGGGTTTACCCTACCCGCAATGAGTTGCCCCTGAAAATGGACATGGGAAGCTGCCAGGGAATGAATCACATGTTGATATTTTCTACCTTTCAAGGGAAAAGCAACTGAAAATAGGAATTAAAAATGGGATTTAGCTTCTCACCTTCTCCCACTCTTTTCATCTGCTTTTATATATTTCAGTGTATCTACAGATAATGGTTAAAAAATAGTTATTGTGTGGTAAGCCATCTCTCCAGCTTGTTTAGGTACCTGACTTCAGGATGCTGCCTTCAGGGTGAAGCAGTGTACCAGGGTGTGAACTGAAGTCACCATCCCAGGTGTCTGCAGAAGACAAACAGCAAGTGGGATCCACCAAATCAGTGCCTTCTCTTCCTACCACTTTTATATGAGAAATTTTTTTTGGCTGTTTTTCTGGCAGGGCCATGGATAAAACTGATGCTGTTTCAGGCAATTGAAAAAAAAACAGGCAAAAAAATCCCATTGGGCATTTATGGTGCAGGCAAGCTCAACATCTGGCCTGCTGGGAGTGGAGCTCCATGCTCCAACCCAGATTTCTCCAACCTCGGTCCCCACAGCACCAGGAGAGCCCCACTGAGGCCCCCAAACCCCCCAGGAGCAGCACGGAGAGGTTTCTTGTGCCACCTTCAGAGGGCTGAGGTTGTCAGCTGCTGGGATGAAGAATTTGAGACTGGCTGTCGGAGCACTCCAAGCTCAGGAGGGGTTTAGAGGAATGCAAGCTGGGGTTACATAAACCACTGACTCATGCTGAGAAATCACGAGTTTTGAAAGTTTCAGCTGAGGGACAAGCAAAACCTCAAGCTGGCATGTCGCTTCCAAATCAACAGGAACTGGGGAATGCTGGGGACCTCTGAAAATCTGGCCTTGGCTCAGGGTTTTTTTGAAGTTCTGCCACGACTCCCGGGAGGAACCGTGAGCCACGTACATCTGTCAGGGAGAAAATATGGCCCTTCGTTATTTCAGGGGAAGTCAGTGTGGACATTTCAGTTTCACTCATTGGAAAGAACTCCTTAAGATAAAGAGAAGTTAATTTTTTTTCCCTCTGTTTTTTTTTCACACCACTGTATACGGTATTGAAAAGTATGTCATCCAGAATATTTATTTTTTGTCAGGATATCTAAGCATGCAAATGTTTGTGGTTTCATTTACCAGGCAAAAATAGCTGTGGATTTTGGCAGTCTGAGTTGGTGTATGGTTTCTGTGAATGCCTGGATATGGTTCTTCCTGGGGCATTATGGGTTACTCAAATCATGTCCCATTATACAGGTAATTTGTGTGCCACAAAGATGGTGTGTACATATGCAAAAGAAGTACAAGACCGAGACTTCCTGCCATGTGTTAGAAATACTGGCCAAAATCATTTGTGCTGTGATATTTAAATCAGACTTTTAAAATCTCTGGTTGGAGACATATGCAAGTAGTTGATTTTTGGATCCTTTACAATTTTCTCTCTCCCTTCTTATTTATGATAGGTACTCGGCATCTCTCTCTCTCTCTCTCACACACACACACACACACACACATGCACATAAAATTAGATAAATTATTCAGGGGCTTTAATAAAGCACTGGTTGCCTGATTGTCCAAATTTGAAAAAGAATGTTGCCAGGTATGAAGCCTTATTTCTCTTTTGGTCGCAGTCTCTCTCTCTCTCTCCTCAAACCAACTGATGGAAAAAATGAAGATGTGCAGATAGGCTGTTCATTTTCAATCAGGTTGCTGTTTAGATATGGCATCAGGAAAAGAAGAGCATTAGAAACACAGTTGTACATGAGGCATCCCAACCATCATGTTTGGGCTGCCTCTGCATCACTGAAGTGTTGATTATCCATCCTAAGCAGAGCCATATGAGGCCAGAGGGAAGTGTACTTAATGGAGAAAAAACTATTGGCAAATTGCATGCCTTTCAACCTTGCACAATGGGATAAAAGAAATATGGAACAGTGCTGGGGTCAAAGTTTTTATTATGTGAAATACTAGATGTGCAAGTGCCTAAGTTTCTGATGTAAGAAAAAAAAAGTGCTAAATGTATAAATACACACATACAGATGCATATATGTATGTATATACATACAAAATATTTATATGAAGATTTATTTGTGCCTTTTTGTTTTGCAAAGCTCCCTTCAACACACTCCCAGCTAATTTCTCAGTCTGCTTTGCAATTACTAACAATTTAATCACCTTATAAACTTCTGTAGTGACTAACACCGCATCTATGCTTTTGGCACACCACGGTCAGAAGTTGTTTTAGCAACAGCGGTATGTAAAGCAGACGCACTATTTGTGAGGCTCAGAGCCCTTAAAAATCATTCCTTTCTCTCTGGGCTATCGACATTCCTGAGCACTCACGATGCAGCTGCCGAGCTGCTGGACAGCCCACATATGGCCGTGTGCTGAACAATAGCAACTCGTTGTTGTTCTTGTTATAGGCATCACCATATGTGTTTATTAGAAACAGCAATAAAACGATGACGGGCTTCTTCAGCTATCCTCACTGCTTGGGGAAAAGAAAAGCATGGGAGAGATAAAATCAGAGGGTTCTCCTCAGCTTTGGGGGAGATGCATGGTGGGGCGGTGCAGTGGGTGTTTATTTATTGGTAACAGGACCAAATTACTACTGGCCCTATAAATGGACACCAAACCTAAATTCTTTTAATCCCCTTTCATTAGAGAACTGCCAGTAATTTGGAAAAACTGAATCCTAAAAGTGTTGGCATCTGAAGTCTTGTTCCACCAGGGCCCACCTGTGAACAACCTACCAAGTCGTGTGGGAGAAACATCCCAGAAACTTTCAAGAGCTTTGGATGAGGACCGAGCTTATCATGTACTTCCATCACAAACACAACCAGATAGTGTGGGATTGCCCTCATTGTTGGACTGCCTTGAAACTATTTTCAAATTACAGTAATTTGCGCTGGGGATTTGACATTTTTCAGATGGAGGGCTTGAGGTGGGCGTCAGGAGGCCAAAAATCCCACAGAAATTGTTTAAGCCTGTTTTGACATCAGTGTAAAGACAGGGGAGTCCTAGGGAAGGGATGTTCAAAGTTGAAAGTGGAGATTAACTAAAACAGTCAAACTGAACATCTGAATCCTCACACACTTCAGGTTCTGTATTATTTCTTTATGCTTCCGCTATTTACTATACTTTAAAGCAAGAAGAGAAGAAAAAGGAAGTTTGTGAGCAAAACCAGCACAGTTAGTAATATGATGTATCTCAATATGTAACATAACATGATTTTGATATCCCTGATTGTTATAAGTTGTATTCAGACACATGGAAGTCAATGGGATTGAGTACTTGCACCCAAAGGGAGATGTGAGCCTCTGCATACATGACCCATACTTTTCATGTTCAAATCTTGGTATTTCTTGATAATTAGTAGTTTCCTACTTGTTGTCTTTTTGAGACCAAAATAAAAAACCTTGGCCACCGTAAAAAAAAAAAAAACCAAAAAAAAACCCAAAAAAAACCCCGGCAACAAAACACAACCTGTTTAAAAAATGAGTTTGCAATGCTGACTTTTACTGATTTTACTGCGACCTTCCAGCTATGGTAAAAATGCCATTTCCACTCTTAGACCCCATATTTTTTACTTCCTACCCATAAAAGTAAACAATTCTAGATGATGTTTTACATCCTTGAAAAGTTCCCAAAACAAGATTTTCCACTGAGGCTGCAATTCCCTTGGGTTGCATTTTCTTTTCTTTCCTTTCCTTTCCTTTTTATTCTTTCTGTAGCACAAATCAATTTTGCGACTATACCGAAACTGCAATGCTAAATTCTGTTATCTTTAATTGTATTGCTAACAGAATAAATTGTGTAGTTACTTAAACCTCCGCAAAGTCCCTGCCTTATTCCCCATTTGCTCATAAGTTACTTTTTACAGGCTATTGTTTTCTCTCCACAAAAATTCAAACTACTTTTCTTTTGAATGAACCCATCCACTACTTCTCCACTTATCAGTTTGGAAATGTTGCTGTATTGGTTTCACACACTTTGATAACTTTATCTTGAATGGCTCTTTGTCTCGGTTTATTTTGTCAGAAGTTGTTGTTTTTCAGCAAGCACCTTCAATTCTGCTTTCTTTCAGTTATTGTCTCCTGAAATATCAGCATGTGCATTAAAAATAACCTGTTTATAAGTCTTGAAGGGCAACAATGGATCAGACAACTTATTGTACTTCTTGTTTATTAGCAGTAATCCCCATTCTGCACCTACAAAAGACAATCAGGGTTTTGCCATTGAGTGAAATAAAAGCAGGATGGGACCATATGGTTCTTGTTAAACAAGCCTCATCTTCCTATTGTTGATACTTATCTCCAAAATAAAGTATTTCTGCAGAAAGCATATTCCCATAGCATATTCACTTTCCAATGACCAACTGGTTGCCAGTTTGTTATTTGCACTGCAGTAGACCACTTTCATCTATTTCTATTTCAGTCCAAGAACACCATTTGTACCTTGTCCAACTTGGAAATGTTAATCTGACACCATTGGTCACGGGCCTTTTAACTTCAAGTGGCAAACTTCCAGCTAGCTGCCAGTTGAGTATTTACACTGGAATGTTTCTTAGCCCAGAAATAAACTATTTGTTAGCCATAAACATCAGCAACACGCCAATAATTTTTACAACACATATGTAGGAAGGTACAGCCCACTCCACTTTGCTGTTGTCTCCTCAATAACCTCCTAAGTAGCTCCCTGGGGAGATGCTGCTTGTCTTGAGCCAAGATAAATGCATCTATTTCCTTCTCTATGCATGCACATAGCTTTTATTTACATTCATGGAAGTTACACACACATAATAAACAGCAAGAAGCAGGACCAAAGTTAGGATGGTTGGGCAGGACTCTCACAGCTTCTCCCAAGACCCCAGACTGCCATAAAGGCCAAAACACCTGAAAGACCCCAATGGAAAATTATCCAGTTGCTTTGGCTTCATCAAAAGCTCCCTGCACACAACCATGAGAGCAGTATTCAGGAAAGAGGCAACACTGGTTGTGCTTGAATGCAGCTTTTCAGAAAGCAGAGTGGCATGGGTCCTGTGGGATTTTGCTTAGGAGGTTGCTATTACTTCCAGTAATACAATTTAGGCTTCCTGGAAGAATATTATACTTTGAGGTCTTTTCAATGAAGTAACAAACCGAGGCAGATAAAAAGAGGTTCTGCTTGGTTCTGTGATTTGACTTAAAGAATGTTACGTAGTGGCAAGTGTGTGTTTCATGTACTTTGTTTGACTCTGTTAAAATAAGACATTTCATTTTTACATATTCCTGTGACGACCTGTGGGATGGGAGAGGCTAAAGAAAGACTAATGAGTTCAAAGCGTAAACTTCATGAATGGAAAATTCCTCCTTTAAAGAAAAAAGAACGGTGACAGTAATGCCCTGTTATCCCCTTTGTTTTTCCAGTTTAGTCTGATAATATACCCATTGACTTCTGTATTAATTTGTCTTGTTTAGAGGAGAAGTTACCAACTGACCCTATAGAAGTACTTCAATAAAACCTCAGNTTTTGTTACAAACAAAAAAAAAATAAAGTATCAGTTTAGAGGAGAAGTTACCAACTGACCCTATAGAAGTACTTCAATAAAACCTCAGAGGACTAACTGAGATGTATAACTTATATTATTTCTTAGCACCTACCTGCTCATTTAGCTCAGCATCCCCATCCACCTGCACCTCACAACCGTAAGGAAAATGAAGATTAAAATGAAAATACTGGCCTGCATGAAGAGCAAGATCCTTAAAATACTTGTTATGTGAGCTCAGAGAAGATGTGCCCCCCCACATCAGACAGGATTCTCTCCAAAGCTCCCAGACTCTCCTTCAGAATCCGAAACAGAACAGGGAGAATGTTCAGTATTAGGGACATGGCTTACAATGTGATTTTGCATCTTAAAGATTCAGATGCTAAAAAAATTCCCTTTGCCGTAGAAGTTATGTATAAAAGGTGCATTTCCTACCCACCTACATGGCTGGACAGAAGGATGATAAGAGACACTCACTGCTGTAAGGAACTCCAACACCTTGGGCAAAAAATAGCTGTAGTGTGAAACCAAGGACTTCTGTTTCCAGCACTGCAGCCCACTTGCCTCTGCAGTTAACATGACTTCTGTGTAAGATATATCAGTTTTACTTCTGACCTTTGCTAAATTCCTACTGCTTGATTTTCTGTACTTTCAGCATTCCTTTGGGTGGATGAAACATACACAAGCATGTAACCATCTACTGTGCACCAATGTTTTGATAAACATATATTTTTCTTACCTCACCTGAGGCTCCCCTTACAATCAAATGAAGGCGACCTAAATATTTTGATGTCTCGAAATACATTCTCTTTTTCCGGAAAGCAAATAAATAGACCTGACAAAAAATAATGTCATAACAATCAGCAACTACAACTCGATCCTTGCTACTGTAACTTGAAACTTGTAAGAGAAGGTTAAAGTAACCAAAGTCTGAATTCCTGGCCACTATAAAAGCATCTACTCCTTTAGTGTTGGGTGTTTCTGTATGGCTAATCCTATTTTGGGCAATCCTTGAGTTCGATACAATAGCAAAGCACTTTCCCAAAACAATGACAAAAAATTGACCATTGGAAATTGGTCTTGTCGACTCCAGTCAAGCAACAAGAAACAGGAGCAGGCAGAACTGCAAACCAGGGAAGGCTGCTTGAAGAAGGGAAGAAGGTGCTTGACCAAGGGAAGAAGAAAATCAAACCCCTCTCGGAATAAATCCCATCGGGCAAAAACAAGAGTCTGCAAAAAGGTAACAGGCCTGAGAAGAGTGGTGAGGAGGCTTGGGAAGAATTCAAGGACACCAGAGAAAAAAGGTTGAGCAGTTGAAGACTCAGAGAACTTAAAAATAGAGACCTAGGGCTAATCTTTCTGCTGGTTTATTTTTTCCCCCTGTTTGTTTATTTGCTACAATTCAGATTTTAGAGCAATTAGTAAAATATCATGCAAATATTCCCTGTGTGACTGCACATGAATAATTTTAATTTTGCTAAACATTTGTCTCATCGTTCCAAAATGCATCTGCTGTTTGCATTAAGATAATCTGCTGAAATATTGGGAAGTAAATTACAGTTTTTATAAGATATTTATGAAACATCTTCTTATTTGTATACTAAATATCTTTGACTATCGTGGCCTGTTTTTTTGGCTGAAGTTTGCCTTCCCCAGGAGCATTCATGCCCTCTTTCAATTACAGACTGGGCTAAGTACCATCTTGTGGAAAAGCTCCAGGTGGCTGGGAATGGCTCAGTGTACACTCATAACAGGCTGAGGGAATTGTACTTTATCTGCCAGCAGCCTACAACAGAAAATAAAAAAAAATCCAACCCCAAAACAAAATACAAGGTTGCACACATGCAAAAATTACATGGTTTTGCAGAAACTCTGACATGACACCACAGGAGCATGTGTCCCTCCACTCGGATGCTTCTATAAATGCCCTTGTTGAGAAACAATAATTAGGCTTGGAGGTTGCTCCCAGTCCCTTCTTGGTCAACACACACCACACAGGGAAGTAAATTAAAACCATTTTTGACTGTTTTGTTTTCTCAGGGTTGTCCCAGTCTCTTTTCATGCAAGTAAGTCCAAACGGGCTCGTTAATATTGCCACAGCTGAGATGAACTTGTGTGTAGCCCCGTTTCCAAGTTTTCAAAGAAGATGTGAAAAATCAGATCATTTGTTACCTTCCAGCACTGACTTTTGGGGTAGGACCAGTAATCATAACCGTAAAGGCTGCCCTCCATGGGGAGACAGGGTAGTTGAAGCAGGTGGAGGATAACAAACAACCAACTCCATGTGCTGTAGGAATTGGAGAACATTGCTGCTGTGCAGTCAGGGACATACCTACAGTGGCTTTAAGCCTGGGTAGATAGAGCTGTGGGAGCTCAGGGTGTGCAATGAAACCCTCCTGAGATGCAGGTAAATCCTTGATCTCTGCCACAGCTTGTTCTACACAGGATCTGCATTGCTGGCAGCCTCCAAAATACTTCATGAAATTAGCTCATGTAGCTGCGTGAGCTGTAGCCGTGTGAGCATGGATACATCTGTAAAACCAAAAGTTATGCCTAGGTATGCCTCAAAACTCAGCCTAGACATCTCAGGAGCTGCCACGGCCCCATAGCCGATGTGTAGCTGTGCTGTGTGCTGTCCAGGAAGCCACCAAGGAGTTTTTGACCCTCCAAACTTCTCTGACTATCTGAGACTTTGTGTCCATTCACGGATAGGGACTTGGTGTGGATTCCTTCTCCAGACACACAGTGTTTCTGGCTTGGAGGGTTTTGAGGGTCCAGTTCAGAGGTGCTGGCAGTGGATTTTGGATGTGCAAATCAGATTAGCATTGTGTCTCTTTCATTCCATTCAAAGCTGATCCATCCCTACTCTGCAGGTTAAAATTGAATGTCCATTTTGAAAGCAAATGAACTGAAAGGAGGAGGAGAGGAAGCCAGTGGCACTGGGGTTTGCATTTAGATGATCTGGATAAAATTCTGGATGAAGAAGTCTGGGAAAGAGATAAGGAGATTGAAACGCTTCAACACCGCTTGTCAGCTCACAAATCCCACTCTGGTTCGCTATTAACATTACCTACATGGAGTCCAGCTTTAAAAATATTAAAAGGGTGGTATAAGCTGACTCACCCTTCTCTTGCTTGGACCCCACACAGTACCCATAAAACCATGTGTATGGTCACACATTTCATTGGCCCAAGGACCTCAGATTGATGTAAGAGGGCAGGGAAGCAGATAGGAGGAGTTGTATCAGCGTGGACCAGTCCTCTGATTCTCACAGTAAAATAATGACAGCCTGTGGCTGCGTGGCCAGGTTCAGGCTGCCTCACCAAGGTCTATCAGGACCCACATGCCCTGCTGAGCCCTGCCTGCTGTCCCAGCTTCACGGAGCCAAGGGCTCTGGCAGGGACCACACTGGCAATTGTGCAACCCTGCTCAGCTGCAGATTTCCTCTGGCACCAGCAGCACAATAGTGGGCCTGTTGGTAAACAGGAATTGTTTCCCTGCCACAATAGGGCTCTGGATGAAATCATTCCCTGATACCAGGCAGCCTTGACGTGCCTCCTCTACTCCCCACCCTGGTGGTTTAGTTGGTAGCGCCTTCCTGCTCCCTGTGGGCCTCAAGTTCCTCATAAAATGACAACACAATAAAACAAAATAATAATGGAATCCATATAAGGCTTGATGTCTTCATTGCTCCTAAGAAAGAGTGCCAAGGGAGCTTCACCTGAACAGAGGCAGCAGATTCCCAGCATTGGCAAAGATTTTTTAAGAGGATGAAAGAACATTTTTCAAGCTCTGGATGCCAGCATCCGTCTCACACAGCCTCAGCTGCACACCTGCATAGGGAAAAAGCAGGTGGTTATGGGGAAATGAATCCCTGGGTCTGGCAGATATATATGGAGTTAAGCTCACCTTAACATCTCGGGGCTGCCTGAGAAGGGAGATGGCTGCTGACAGCCCCATTGCAGAGGCTTTGGCAAGGCTGGCCTGCTCCCAGCACCTCCCTTCCTGGTGGCATCGTGGACCATCAGGCTCTTGCAGAACATTTTGTGGTCAGAGTAATTGCATTGTGTTGTCTTAAAACTGCCGAGGCGTGGCCCTAAATAAAACCAGAGCCCCGGTCTCACTCCAGGCCCAGCAGCCCCCAGCTCCCTGTGTGTGCAGGGGGATGCACAGCCCAGTCCGGCCTCGCTGCCCTGCTTTTATTTTAGTCAATGGTTATTAATCAATTTTAATTGCATAGTGGGAAAAAAAGATAAACATATGGTTTGGGACAAATACATACATGTCACTGTCTCTCATATCTCTCTGTATTTTGGTGTTCTACACCCCAAATGCACCATTTAATTATTTGTGCTGGGAGTGCCAGAGGAACCTACCATTTATTTATATGATTTAATCAGCTGCAGATGTGAGTGTGCTTTTTCCTTCGTTCTTTCTTTCCTTCACTATTGGCATTTCTGACATCTCCAGGATTCCCCCCCACCCTCTTTTTCAATGAGGGCGTCTGAAAAGCATTGGGAATGGCCTGCTGATCCCTCTCCAGTCCCGTCCACAGGGATGGGCATCCCACATCACTCTCACAGGACTGTGCTATTCTCCTGCTCAGAAGCAAGGGCTTGACAAATTAAGACCTCAAACGCCAGGAACTGAGGGGAAAAGGAAAATGTCCTGTGCCCAGGAGAGCTCCTCTGCTGAAGGAATTCTTGTAGCTGAGACCCCACAGCTCACAGCACCTGTGGACACATGCTAGAGGAACTGAGAACCACAGGGAAGGAGAATCATGCTGTTTCCTGAGAAGCCCAAACCAATTTTTGTCCTTACTAACAAACCACTCCTCTTTATTTATTTTGAACCTGTAAGACATTGAAGTGGTCTCTGCTTTTCATTTCTTTGGGAGTAGGGACTGTATGGAGCATCTGTCTAAGCTGGGCTTTGGCAAAACCTACTGCCTGGCTATCACTGTGACTTGTTTGCCTCAGCCATGTTTGATGGTTTGGGTTTATCCCTGTGAAAATCAGACTCAGCATTAGCTTTCAGCACTGGCCAGGTGACACAGTGAAGTCAGAGATGCTTGTTTGACTTTTGGAAGCGCTATCAATTTTCTCGTTATTATTTTTCCACCCAGTATCATGTTTCTTTTCTTGAATAGAATTTGCATAAGCAAGGTACCAGCCGCTCCAAGCAGAATGCCAACAATTGCTATCAGAAATCAGGACAAATACTGCTCTACCCCTTTTGGCAGGAGAAGACAATCTCTTTCTGCTTTACCTGGAAGACGGTGATCAAGACTAAGTGTCCCTGGGAAGAAACTTAATGCTGCACCCAGAAAATGCACTTCACATTCTTTTGGCCAAAGACTGATGTTTCCTAGTAACATTCTAGGATGCTGAAATAATGTGATAATAAGTGGAGTAGAAGCATTTAGGAGGTAGGACCATTAGGAAATGATAATTCATTTTTAAACTTCCAAACATACCTAAAGCTGATGTTTACACATTGAAATCACACTTGCTGTCAGAGAGCTGAAGTGAGAGTGGTGCTGGGGGAGTTGGGTGCTGGCTGCACCACCCCACCAAGGCAGCCCAGACACCTTTCAAAGCCAAAGACCGTCTCTCTAAGGACATTTCCAAGTGGCAGTGGCAGAACTCCTCTTGAGGAGGCTGGTCACAACGTGCCTGATGCAGCCTCTTTAAATTGACCCATATTTGAACAGGATAACTTGGTTACTCTGATTTGCTTTGTAGCAATTATCCACTATGCACAGTATGTAATCTGGTTCATCCTATGTTATCTGAAAAGGTAAAATGTCCATGAAACTGTTTCACCTACACATTTGTATACATTCAAAGGCTCAAGAGGTATTTAAATGTGTTTATTTATTATATTTTGTTAGTTATCTACATTATTTAGGTTTTTCTTTTTTGTGCTTTGTTTTTCTCATAAAAATGCCTAGAAGCCTAAGCACATATACATATGTATGCATGCATACAAAGGTATAGCATGTATATTCAATCATATGCTGTAGGTCTATAAATATATATGTACACATATATGCATATATGTATATACACATTTACACAGACATATATATATAAATGTGTGTGCATGTCTCTACCTATCCATATGTATGGGCACATGCTGGGTGGATAAAATGACTGACTGCTTGAGCACTGTTCCAAGGTACACCGAGTCCCATGACACAGACTACGAGCGTTCACAACAGCTCCCAGGCTAGACATGCAAGCAAGTCCGCTGCGACATAACAGCATTCTCCCTCTTGCACGTTATGAGATGCTTTCATTAAAATTCAACAAAATTTTAAAGAGGGCTTTTTTGCAGCCACTATTCACGAGCCTTATTCCTCTCCTGCTCTCAGTAAAGCCATCATCCTCTCTGCTTGGCTGCCAACTTCTGTGGGGCAAGTGCAGCATAACCAAACCAGGTTTGGTTATTTGGTATAAAGCGCTGATTGCTGGCTTTATTGCCATTGATCTGGCATATCCAGAGGACCTGAAATAATTTAAAATTATCTCTACAATTACTTCTTATGTCTTATTCCATAGCAGGCACATTGCAAACAGCAATGTAGGTTCCTCAGCAGGTCACTGAACCAACTGAACTACGTATACTTTTTGTGAGTTTTGAATGCATAAACCAGCCTGTCTGCTAGTTGACGATGGCCTTGCTGTGCAATGTTTTGGCACCTCCCTGGTGTGGCTGTGCTGGCCAAAGGGCCATGCACGCCCCACTGCTGGGAAAAGTGCCGGAGGCTGCTGGGGACAGGGTCCTGGCCTGCAGCGCTACAGTGCCATTTTGAATTAAAATATTTATTCCTGACATCTTGCAAGAGGGGAAGGGAAAAAAAAAAAAGCAAAAGCTGGCCATAGTTCAAAGTCTCTGCAAAGTCACTGGGAATCTTCCAAAAGGCTTCAGTGAGAGCAGGATTAACTCCCTTCACATATATATAAAATTTGTTGTCTTTTGCATATCAAAGTGGTGAAGTCTCTGTTCTCTTCAGCTATTGCTTTTAAGTGTGTTATAAACAGAGCCTTATCTATCCAAAAAAAAAAGAAAAAAAAAAGTCATTGACAAGGAAGACTTGCTCAAATGCTGAGACAAACTTGGCCACGTTCCTGCAGCGAAAGCAGCGCCAATAAAGATGTGGGCTGGTCTCTAGATGCCATCGATAATGTGATTTGGATGCTTGTTCGAAAACTCTTGTTGCATCCCCGTTGTTGTTTATACTGATAAAGCCTCCTCATCCTCTCCTCTCCCCCCTCGCCCTCCCTCCCACATATGCAAGGAGCGATATCGCAGCCAGGCTGCAAAGGGCTGGGACGCCTCTAGATTTCTCCCAGCTACAGTAGCAGACACTAAAGAATCCACAAAAGCAAGAAAAATGAAGATGGCAAAAGGAAAACTTCCCAAGATGTGATGCTTGTTGAACTGAGGGGCTTCATACAACTCCACGTCTCAAATTCTGGTTTCATCGCCCTTCTGTTCTCCAAAAACTCAGTCAAGTCTCTGTAGATCAGATATGACTTTACCCAATATGTAATTTCTGTGGATTTTTCTGCATCCCTTCTCTCCTCTGGGGAGTTGTTCACTGATGCCTGTGTGTCCCACTGATACCTTAAATCTGGGAATCTGGTTAATAATTAGCTGGATGAGACAATCTATTGAAAGGCCCTGAATGCAACCAGATCACCATGAGCTTCTCATGGCCAGAAGGAGCAGAAGTGACAAAAACCATTGACCACCACGTGCCAAACCCTCTTTTCTCAATAATTTGACCACATGTTGTTTCAAGTACATGCAAGGAACCCGAATGCTGTTTCAGAAAGAGCACATTCATGAAATGGGGGTTTACAGCAGGATTGAACCAAAAAGTCAGTGCTGGAGGGAGGTGAGGCTGCAGAGGTTTCACTGGTCTGGCCACATGCAGGATGTGTGGTGATGTCCAACAGAGTGGTGAAATGGGAGCAGAAGATGCACTCATATCTACTTGAACACACATGTACACATAAAATCCCTCTGTGAATCTATGAAAACCCTGAGGATGAGCACAGACTGGTCTTCTTTAGCATTTGGACAGAAAAAAACCCTGCGTCCGTGCCTCATTTCTGGGCAATGAAAAACATCAGCACTTTTTGCAACTTCTTCAAATATTTTCAGCATGTGCCTGGCTCAACTTTTCTCTGCACCCAGGGAATTATGGAAATACAGAAGACTGATGGAGCTGCTGGAGAGAGCAGTGGCATGGTTATGCCCAGACCAGCAAGCAGAAGAACATTTCCAGTGCATGCTGAAAATTCAGATTCTGTCCAAGTCTTTGGAGAGCAGATGTCAATTATGAATCACATGATTACTCTACCATATTTTTCCAGGTTATGCTCATTGACTTAGATAAGGTATCATTTTTCACCTACAAAATATGCTGCATATAGAGTAAATAATATGCACAGTACCATAATAAATATTCAGCATATATGGTGTGTGCATTATAGTGGTCCTGGTAGAGTTATAGCAGAACAGTCAAGGCTGAATTGGCATTTTCATTATAAAGGCTGATAATTCAAGATCAGTAGCAGAAGACAATGAAATACCATCTGCTCTCACACAAACAGCTTTTACAGAGGAGTTTTAAGGTCTTGATGCAAGCACTTCTGCAGAGAGGACAAAAACGAGAGAGCTCCTGAGACACTGCCTCTCACTGTCAAAACCCTTCACCTGATTTTGTTCCCACTTAGATGGCAGTCGATGCTTTTCCTAAATCTCCAGCTTCTGGAGCCAGAAGATATTGTGAGCACTAGTGCTCTCATAGGAGACATAAAGAAGTGTTTCCTAGACTGTCTGCCACAACAGAAAAGCTTACAAATGCAAACTCTGCAATTCACCAACCAATACATGGATGGGGTTAAATAGTCCTCTCTGCCATGCCTGAACTTCTCGACACCGAGGAGCAGCAAAACACACTCAGCACTTGCTGAAGACCAGGGTGGTGTGGGCTGGGGCTGGTGATGACCTCTTCCAGTGGTACCAAGTTCAGTAACTGAACCATTGTAACCATTTTACAATGTCACATATTTCCAAAGATCTGGCCTCTTTGAACTGAAAATTACCGTCTCTCTCTTTAGTGCCATTTCTGTGGCAGCTTGTATGTGATAGCATGACAAGAACTCAATTAAATACTGCTGACCCAACCATATCACTGGCTTATACAAAGCCTTCACAGCATTTTGGTAGCCTCAAGGCAACCTTTTTATATGCCCACTCAGCTTCTTTGTGATGGCTGCAGCCCATCGGGTGGAGGCTCCAGAGGAATGGCTTCATTTCAGCAGAAGATTTTGAAGCTTTGCCTGGAGGTGTTCAAAATGGGGTTGGATGGACCCAGGTGAGCAGCTTTGCTGGTGAGGAGGGACAGGGGTGTTTTCCACCAGAGGGTGTTAAAGAAGTGGGAGCCTGGTGGTGGGTGACAACCTCTACTTTTAGCACATCTGCTTGCAGAGGGCACATTTGTTTACACCTTGAGCTAATCACAGTGACAACCATCAGTGAAAACCTGGACGCAGGACAATCCATGGGAATTTTGCCCAGACTTTTCACTTGAGATGTTAGACTCATGGTTCAAACGTATTTCTTCCAGTATACAGTACCTTTCCCTCCAACAACAAAATTTATGCAGATTTTTTAGCTCAAATCCAGGAGGCACCCAAACATCTTCCCCCCAGTTCCTAGTGCAATAAAAGGATGTTGATGCTGCAGGGTGCAAATACAGGTAAGTGGCTGGACCCATCTGTGACCCTGTAACAGCTCTCTGCCCGTCCTGACATGTATAACAGGTGAGTTTGCCTATTTTGTAATTCCCCACTTTACTGGCTGGCTCTGTATTGATGATAAGTATTATTCACACATCATCACAGCCTCAGTTCGGCAGCCCTTGAGCCTGTTTCCAAAAGAAGCTGTCACAGACAATAAACACCAAAGTAACCCCACTTCCAATTTAATTGTTTTCTCAAAATATCACTAGCAATTAGACTATATTAGCAACAGATTGTTTGCAGTAGCTCATTCTCTCAGTCAGAACGGGTTTCTTTCTCTTTTACAATCACACAAAACATCTGAAACTAGAAAGTACCTAGGGTGGTGATTTGGGGTTTTTTTTTTGTTTGAGTCAAAATCAAGTAAATGACCAACATTACTTCTACAAAAGCCAAAATATCTGGAAAATGCAGGATAAAAATATGGGATGGCTGGGATTTTTTTAATGTTTACAAATTTATTGTGAAAGTTTTAAGAAAATACAGTGACAGCACTGCCTGCAGTACAGTAGGAAATGACAGTCAATAAATAAAACTAAAGGACTGTGCAATAAATAAAAACAAGACTAATATAATATGTTTGTAGGCTGATCAGTTTTAAATCCTTTGCCTAAGGCTGACTTTTACAATAAACAAACCCTGCCTGTATGCTTTTCTCTATTGGTACTGGATGAGCCCAGTTATTTATGGTTGGGCTCACCTTCTTCCCGTGAGATTTTTGCCCATCTCAGTCTTTTTCCCCTTAAAGAAAAAGAAAAGAAAACCCCAAGCAGAGAGTAATCCTACCCAGAGGTAAGGTGCTCCTACTCTCACTGATGTAGCATTGAGGCTTTGCGGAGATGCGCTGTGTCCACAGAGCCACGGCACGGGTACCCCCACACTGGGGGCAGCCAGAGCCTTCATTATTTCCTGTGCGTGCCCTTTGCTGTGCTGCGTGTGTCAAACTGTGTCCCATGGTGTCTCTGGGGATTTTTTTTCCAAGGCCAGCTTAGCCAAGTGACTGCAATCTTTTTATTACCTTTGGTGAAAAACATTAGCCCTTTATTTTAAGCAGCGCTGCACGGTCGAGGGGCCTTGGAGGGCTCCAGACAAGCGTCTGCAAAACCGTCTCTGCCTCAGTGGCTGTGATCACGGGCTGGGTAATTTGTTTGATTAGAGCATCCGTCTAAGACAAAGAAAGTGTAGTGGAGTGAGTCAGGCTCTGGTCTCATTTACAGGTCTGGAGATGCATGGAGAAGCTATTACAAGTGACCTGTGACCCGGCCCACCCTCAGGTGAAACGGCTTTGCCCAGTCACCTCCTGTTAGCCTCAGCCAAATGATAGGCTTCGGGGAGCCCAGGGCGCACCCATGCTTCATCAGACAGACAATATCAGACCCACCGGCCCAGCCCCGAGCTATGCAGATGCAAAAGCAGATGAATTTTTAAAAAAATAATGGGCTTTCAAACTTATTATGGCAATAGTGTTACTTACAACAAATCTGTCTGCAGTTTTGGGGCTGCAGAGATAAAAGCCCTCAGGAAAAATGTCAGTGGCTTGAGTTTATTTATATGTAAGATAGCCATGAAAAATGTCGGCATGCCACTAATTGTAGGGCATATTTATTCTGCACAAGTTGTTTTCCACATTAGCACAGTTGTTAAAATGCTGTTTTGCCTCAGGAATATTATAACTTTATCTTCTGTAATTATAAATGTGGATGTTGCTGGGGTACTATATACATTGAAGAAGAAATGTAAGAAATGGGCACTGCAAGGAGGAAAACAAACATAATTAAAAATGCAATGTAGTGATTACATGTAACATACTCGGGAAGTGGGGACCCACAGATAAGCTAGCAAAACAGCTAACGTCGCGTTAGATCCTGGCTTTAGATTTGTATGCCTTCTCACTTCAAATCTTTCCCATGGTTTTCCGCTCAGACCAACTAACTAGGACCAGTTGGCAAGGCAAGCGTTTATGTGCAGCAGCACATTAATCTGCCCCGTGCAGTCACATTAGTGTAAAAGCAATTTTACTATGAGCAACTAAGCACAGAAAGCTGGAATGCAGTGGCACAATGGAGTTGCGATACAGCAAAGGTTTAATGAGTGATGATGTAAGAGCGTCTTTTGATAGAGTAGTGGACACTGCCTTGAGAAACACCTGGCAAATAAAATCGGGAATTTTCCTTGCGGTGTGAAGAGGAAAAATTCAGACATGGTTTGCTCATGTGGAGTAAATTCCCAGCTTGCCTGGGAGGCAAAGTTTTTTCAAGAAAGTTACCACTGAGAGTGGGACTGTAGTGGTGACAGCACCCTCTGGAGCAGTGGGTGTATGGTCTCATCCCACTGCTTTCACCTCTCCCTTCAGGTCACGTGCACCCTGGTTATGGTGCCTGCACAACACACAAACATGGATGAACACATACACAAATTTACATACTGGGACCAGGAATCTGTTTCTTTCCTCGGGGAGGAACCATTTAGTGGCACAGGAAAGCATTCCAAGGGTTTGGGGTTTCATTTGTTTTACCAACTCCTTAAATTTATACCAAAATAGCGGATCACGCCATGCTGAGTTTAAAAGACAGATAGCACCAAATTTCCACTAATATCTTGGCAGGGGCCAAGTAGAACTATATTTATCATACCACTACTATCCACCTGAGCTTATCAGCAAAAGCTCTGTTCGTGGGCATTAATTAGAACACAGTCAGGTATAAAAAATACCTGAGAAGCTCAGTGTGGTCAGGGAGGTTTGTCAACCAAAATCCTGGAACATTTCCTTTCAGCTCCCCCTTTAACACCCTGTTCCATCTCCCATCTACTACAGTCTTCTTTTTTTTCCTCTCTTTTCCCCTCTAAGGATTCTTACTGCCCTCTAAAGGCTCCTGATACTTCAATTTCCTTTCTCCTTCCACTGCATTTCCCCCCATGCCCATCGCTTTTCCCCTCTCCACAAGGTTTTGGCAATCTCCTGTTTTGCTGAACAGTGCAAATGAAACACTCCAACAACTCTCCTGCTTTTTCACTCAGAGATATCTGTGGCCAGCAAGAAAGCTGGACAGTGATGTACCCTGAGAGTTCATGAGAAAAACAAGGAGAGGGTCCATTGAATGACTTGGACTTCATGGTACCCAACTTGCCTAAATTATTTTTTCCTGAAACTAGGCATGCTAGTGTGTTCCTTCTCATTTCCTCCAAACTCATTTATCACTCTTCAGACCTCCCCAGACCTAACAACACGGAGCCTCTATCACAGATGAAAATCTCCAACAGGCACAACTCTCCAGGAGCTTCACATCGCAGGCCTTCCCAAAGTGCATAACCCCAAAAAGTCATCACCTCAAAGGGCTGGAGGGGATTTCCAGAGGTCACCAGTCCTTTCCCTGGCCCATGGCACCTGTGTCATTCCTGAAAGAATGCTTATCTTTGGGGTTTGAAGGCCTTCAGTGCTGGAAATGCTGCCACCTCCCCAGGCAGTGTCTTGCAGTGCTTTGCTGTTCTTATCACAAGAGGGTTTTAACCTGAATCTTTCTTACTGCAATTTAAGCTCATTATTTCTTGTCCTATCTTCAAGAGGCGTGGACATCTGATTATTCCCTTCCTCTTTGCAGCAGTCCTTTACATTTTTGAGGATTGTTTTGTTGACACAGACACTTGTCTGCACCACAAGCACCATCTGAGGAGAGGTTTATCTCTCCATTGCTGAAGCCAGCATACTTTTGGCTATAATGTCCACTGGCAGCACTTCTATTGTAAATTCACTTTACAAAATGAACTGAAAACTGAAATGAAACCTCATTGAAAAGCTCACATTATGGGAATTTATACTCCCTCTTTGCTGTGCCTTAAAATACAAACAAGACTATTTTTGACTTATGTGTAATTGAAATAAAAATAAGCAGGCATAGCTTTGCCAAATGCCAGTGCTGAATACTCGTCATTTAGGACTCCGGGAATTATCATCTGGACTTAAAAATAATAAAATTTCAATGATACATATGAAGCTCTTTGTAATTGCCATCTGGGCTAGGTTCTCTCAGAGCTTGACCTGGGCTTCTACTCACTTCAGTCAACTATTCATGAGACAGAAAATTAGATGTCTTGTCTTTTGCTGTGGGCTAATGGGCATGGAAAAACCAACACATCTATTTAAGGTGGCATAAATGACTCCCTGGAAATGTCTTTTTTTTCTCGTAAGAGAGTGCCTAAGCATTCAAGGCTTTCAGAACAAAAACCACAGTGGAGCAGGGTATATTTTCACAGACTTTCTCCCCAGTGAAGCAACATCTTCCCTGTTGGTGCACTTGCTTGATTCAGACAAAAGCTGGGATGCTCACATCATCTCACATCTCCAAGGTCTTTAATAAAGATGACAAACATTAAAATACCCATGACAAATTCACCAGGAGGTCAACAGCTTCTACAGAATACTGCATTTCTTATTGCTTTAAAGTAATTCATACTACAAGAAGCCATGTTCACTTCAGTGGTGCTGTACCATTGAATGTCCTTGACTAAGGCATATGTTCCTGTTGAGAAGCAGCCTAATGGGTATCTTTTAGCTCCTGCAGGCACTTTCTTCTTACTGCAGAGTTTTAGGAGCTACAACCCTCCTAACATGAAGCTGCCTACATTTCAGAGGAGAAATGGCTGTATATCTGCTTTACTGATGCCCAAATTCCAGTTGAGTTTCTTCATCAAGTACTGAGTTGGCATACACTGCCCGCTCTCTAATGTGATGGACAAGTTCAGCACACATTTAAAGGTGTCTTTCAGAGGGCTTCTAAAGCCAGATAATTTTGAGGCTACAGGTTTGACCTAAGTTTCTTGCCTTGCGACAAAAGTAAAAGGCTGCATGGAGAAAAAGGAGATAAAATTCCCACGTACCACCACTGGTGGGAGTGAGGAAATGATGAATTAATAAGCTCAATAATTAGGACTTTAAGAATGGTTAATATTGAAAACTGTCCACATCATACCGAAAAATCTTTCCCCTGGTATTCTGTTTTGGAAAACAGAAACCTACTTCTTGTGAGGTTGTAGTCAGGTGGTTGTATTCACCAATCATCAAGGACCATATCTGCATGAACTTGTCTGCTTGTTTTTTGAGAAAATTTGTATAATCTTTTCTGATGTGTACTGGCCTCTTATAGAGCCCTGTAAGTCCAACCCTAAGTGTCAAAATGCCCAATTTTGACCAAAATGGATTTCAACGACTCAAGAAGGAGGTTGTTCCTGTCCTCCCAATGAAGTTAAAATGTCAACAAGAGTCTCTTACAGCAAAGTGACAGAGCTCTGGCACTTGCTGTCAGTGAAAGCTTCTTAAAATATGTCTCGTCATTTCAAACTAAAACCACGTTTGAGCTCAGCAATCTGCTCTTGGGCTTTCCACAATGGTAAAATTGGTCAGATAAACTTTCTTCTCATCAGATTTCCTTGCTGCAAAAGCAAGACAGAAGGTCATATTTCATATGCATATTAAAAAATATAAATATATTTCTTTTTGGTCATATTTCTTTATACTGTGCTATTATGATGCAAGATGAAAAAGTGAACAGGGTTCAAAAGATACTGTTTGGATTCAAGACCTCCCTGTTTTATCAGGAAAAATCCACTGGAGAAGGTTCTGGAACAAGAGGATAAAAGGTTATGCTAAACTGTGGGTGTAGCCAGGCCAAAATAGCTCCTTGGCTATGGGGTTATTGAGGCAGGGCTGATAGTTTGCTGCATCTAGTAGGAATAAAACAACCAGCTTTGATTTTCTTGCCCAATGCATGCACCGCACCCTTTGAAACCCAATCCAACCAAATGAAAAGCTTTGGATATGTTGCCATTTAATAATTGCCTCCTGCTCAGTGAGGAGTGAAGCTTTTTTCTTCGCTTTCTTCCCTTTCCTCCACAACAAATTTTCACTAGGATTTTTTTTCTACTACAGACAGCAAACATAATTACACAACAGATCAGAACAGCTTACATAATGCCCTTTATAGAAACCTGACTTACCTCAGAGGCATATTAGCATTTCTTATGGGTTTAAGGGGTGAGGGATTAATTACAGATTTTCAAAATATGCCTAATTACATATTTACTGGTGGAATAAATAATTCACGTTTCATAACTCGCCATGAAATGACTACTTTCTTTTGAAGATTAAAAATTCAAGGCTTGAGGAATGTTAAAGTTCAAACTCTGAATAAAGACTCCTAATCCTTTATAGATCTGCATTTTACTCACATGAAAAATACAGCAGAAAATCGCTCTTTCACCTGAGCGACTTGTAGACCCCTTGAAATTTCTCTCTTGGCAATCTATCAAACAAAATGAGCAAAACATTAAAAATGCGATTTGTTCATTTACTTTGGCACTTGAATAGATCATGCAGGATTTCAGGGGCCAGATAAATGGCTTGAAAGCATGAGTTCCCATGAGTCCTGGCTTTTGCACTGGCACCAGCAGCATCTCTCTGTACAGCACGGTGTGGGCAGTGGATTGCAGCCTCCTCCCAAGGCCAACGTAGGGGCTGCTGCTCTGCTGTGCCTGGCAGTGGCAACTGAGGGCTCTTCCCATCCTTGCAAGCCAGTGTGCCTTTAAACGCTTCATGGCATTGGATCATTTGGAAGCATAAATCAACTTGCCCCTTTCCTGACCTGCTGTAACATACAGCCAGTGGTTTCCTTCGTTATGTTTTATTTTAGCCAGAGTTAGCAGGAAGAATATCCCTATAGCATTTAAGGAGTATACAAGTTATTATAGAAGTGTAAATAACTGCCTTCAGAAAGCAAATAACTGTTTCTGAACATTTTATATATTAAAAAAAAAGCCCCAAACAAACTGACTTCAACAATAGGTACCATATTCAGTAGCAACAGATACTACAGGAAAGAGAGAAAGAGAGAAAGAAAGAAAGAAAGAAAGAAAGAAAGAAAGAAAGAAAGAAAGAAAGAAAGAAAGAAAGAAAGAAAGAAAGAAAGAAAGAAAGAAAGAAAGAAAGCAAGAAAGCAAGAAAGCAAGAAAGCAAGAAAGAAAGAAAGAAAGAAAGAAAAAGAAAAAGCAAGGCAGACCCCCACTGTCAAGTACGACTGGTCTTGATTTAGGGTTCAATAGACTTACAAAGGAGGAATGTGGTCCACTACTGCTTCTGTGTATATGTATATCCACACCAGTTCTGGTATGCTGTGGAAAGTGGAAAGGGCAGAAGAAGCACTTAAATCAAAAAAAGCAGTGGGATATGGAGAGCAAGTGACATGGCTAAGTTATCCCCTGGTCACCCCACCACAGGGCAGCCACATTAGAGACACACAGAGAAGAGCTCTCCTGGCCAGCTCATGCTTTCCCCTGCTTAGTTCTCCAGATTTGTGAATATACTTATAATAAAGCCAAAAGACCTTTTAAAAGGAAAGATCTATAGGGAATATTCACAGTATGTAGCAATGGAGCTTACCTATCCTACTGTTAACGTTCCCAAAACCAAGGAAATAGATACTGGCTTATGGCATGGACATACTTGTGATTAATTTCTCAACATAAGTCCATGTGTTTTGGACAGGTATATAAAAATAACAGCCTGCTACTCAACATTTTAACTCTGCAAAAGAAGAGCTAGGTATAAAGAAGCACATAAACCAAAACAACCCAATGCTCGGTGAGACTCCCGTCCCAGTTCAGCGGATTCTTTTTATGCCAACATGTGTAAGCTTATCCTTTCTAAGCCACACTTCCCTTAAAATTCTTTCCACCTTAAAAAGCTAAAATGATAGTGCACAGACGAGTTATTGATTTAATTGAAGCAGGTGGGAAAGTGGAAGCCCACTCTCGTAACCAGTTTGGGAATAGGAATGCTGCTTTCATTTTGGAGTCAAGGGTCTACATTTTCATATATTTTATACATTTTTCAGTAGTCTAAAATCTAAAGGCCTATGGAAAAAAAGTGGGGTTTTTCTCTTAGAAAAATGCCTTACTTTCAGTTCTGCTTTCAATAATAATTTCCATGTCAATGTATACTTTAAAGCAGGAGAAAATATTCCAGGAAAGCACTGAGAAAATTGGTTAAACCTACAGAGGTGACTTCACTGTAAAATTTTGTCTCTCAGAGTTCCCACCATTTTCAGCAAAAAGCTAACACATTTGATCAACAAGAAGATGTTTCTTTTATTGATAATTGCATATCAGCAATACTTAAGTGAAAATACTTAATTTAAGGTCTAAGTTATTTAAGGTAAAATACTCTACATCATCAAACTGGAGAAAGCAACCAGTGGTATGCGGTGGAAGATGAGGGGCAGATGAGCATTCTTAGCCATAGCTACAAGCAATGAACATGATAGGACAGATTTATAAATGTAGTGCAAGCCATTTAAAAAGTGTTCTCCCTCTCTCGCCCACACAATATTAATTACCTGTGCCAGCTTTTGCTAATTCATTTTCCTTTCACCTCAGTATAGGAACATGGTGTTCAAACAAGTAGTGTGAAGATACAGCACTAAGTAGCCATGGATACTCCAAAATGGCTTTTTTTTGGGGCAGGGGGGCCAGAATGGGGAGAGAAAGAATAACACCTATAAGTTATGCTTCCAACTCAGTTTCATTCACTGAGCCATGTAAATAAATACCCAGCCAGTTTGGTCCCCATCCCACAGCCTCGGCACAGCAGCTCTAATTACTCATCTATAAACAACGCAGGCAAGCCATCGCTCACCGCCGCGCTCTGCCTCGTGGCCACACGCTTTGTATCCTACCTGGGTAAATATTAAAATGAATATAATCGCCTATATTTTAAGGGTAAAGTTATCTGCAAAGCCCAGTGATTCATGAGCTCTCCAAATGTACATAAAGTGCTTTAGTGAAAGCATTTCCTAAGGGCCTGATCCAGTCATGTTTCTCAAACCCTCCACAGCTGCCTGGACTGGAACAGAAAGGTCATTCACCCACTGAAGGCCAATCCATCACTCCCATTAAAAAAGAAAATACCTAAACTGCTCCACAGGTTCAATTTGTGGGTCTGATGGGGAGATACAGAAAGAACAGCCAAGGTCCCCTTCCCCAGGGTGATGAGGGCCAACACAAAGCCCGTACCCTTCCCAGGGCTCATTTTGAGGACATGAGCAGGAAGCCAGAGGATCCCAGGAAAATTCCTGCCTCAAAGTACATCTTTTCTTATCCTCTTGTTTTTAACATGCTGGTGCAGCAATGCAAGGATCTATTGTGCTCTTTTTGCACCATGACTTTTCTCTCTACTTGCCTCCTTTCAGTGTCAGGGGGTTTACATATGCAAAATACAGAGCTGAGGTCAGTCCCATGGTAAGAAAAGCCAACACTCATCCCACAAGACTACAAGCTTAGGATGGAGGATCTTGCTTTGTCCAGGCTATATGTGGCCACTCCACTGCTCTATCCATGCCTCCGGAGAATCCATGGTGATACTGGGCATGGGTGCTGCTGTTGCCTCGGTGGAGATTTCCAGGCCACTGCTGGGCTGTTGGGAATTGTTCACCAGCCAGCAATACACACATCCCTCTATCATCCCTTTAGCAGTGGTCCACCAAGCTGTAAAATATCCCTATTCCCCAGGGATTCCCTGCACACTGCAGACTCGGTGGGCAACTTCAGCCCTCATTAAGTTTGGGCAACGGAGGCTGAGGGAACTTCTGCAGGGGCCAATTGTGAAAACCCAATGGGACATTGCACAGCTGATGAGAATGGGACATTTTTCCACCTTGACCACCAGCAGCTCGCTGAACTGCTATGGGTCAGCAGTGAAAGAGGCTGGATATCATCACCCCAGTGAGTTCATTCCCTCCCCAAGTAGGGGGGAGCCAGTGCAGGGACTGACAGTGCTGCTTGAAAAATGTGTTCCAGCTGGTCTCCTTAAGCTGCAAGCTATGGCCCAGTTGTTTGTGATCACAAACGTTCCTAAACAGATATTTCTGGGGTTTGATAGGACCTGCCTCCTCCAGACATGGGGGTTTTGGAAAAAAAAAGGAGGGAAGGAGTAAATAAAAAGCGACCTCCTCCCGGACCTCATCTTTTCCATTTGGATTTCAAGCACCACAATCATTACCAAATAAAATGTCAACTTTTCTTCCCTTGTTCATTAACCTTTGATGCTTATTGTACAGCCAGTTTCAGTGCTCACAGGGGACATGGGAGGCTCAAATCACAGGGCTTTTAGTCAGGGCTTATGCTCAACTTGAACCACAATCCAGAAAGGAGGGAGGGAAAGGGAGGGAAAAGGCTATTAGCCCAGTCCTGCCTCTTCAGCACTTTACATGTTTAATAAAGATTGAATTCAGAGAGAGGGAACCCCCAACTTAGTAATAATTCCCTTCACAACTTCTAGTACAATTAAAAAATAGAGGCAAGGTCATGACGAGTGCTATTGAAAATAATAGACAGACCTGTAATTATAGCAGGGCCAGTTAAACCAAGGGTTAAAGGTCTTTTAATACTCTGTCAGCATTTCCACTATAACCCCTCAGTTTCAGGGGTTTACAGCTCACACATAAATATTTGCTGCAGGCCAAAAATGGCCCCTCAAGGGGTCAGCAAAAGAAGGTAAATTTTATTTACATATTTATAAAAAACGTCCTGGCTCTGCAGAAGTGGCAAGTCCCTCACCAACACCACCAGAGCAATTCGTGCAGATGAGGAGGGAGACACAACAGCCACAACCATGAGAGCATAATAATGGAGTGGGTGGAGGAGCCGGAAATTTTACCCAGAGCAAGTAGCTCCAAATCCACAGAAGCCCTGTACAGAGGCAACAATCTGCAAATATAGAGTATATTATACTCTATATAAGCTGAATCCTTAAGTAATAGGGCCGTATTCCTACCGTGAATTATACAGATAATCACTCCCACTGTTCAGCCAAGCATGCACATAAGTCTTCAGAAGATGAAAACCTAAGGCCTTGCTAGCATATTGGTTTAACTTAAATCAGTACTTTAATTGATTTATTTAAGCCAGTGCCAAACCCGGTGTGACTCCCTGATTTCTGATGAAGAGTAGCTTATTTCATTTAGTTTCAAAAACCCGTATCTTGATTTTTTTCCCTAAAGCATTCCTTCCTCCCCTTTTCCTATCTGTATTTACGTGACCCTGAGTTGACATTACTTCAGTGCTTAAGGATTAGAAATGGCAAACTGGCTATGACCTTTTCCAGGGCTGCTCTCCTTCAGGAATTGAGTTGCTGCCAGTGGTACATGGCCGGAACAACCACTTGCACCCCACATATACAGCTGTGTACTGGCTGGGGAACCTAAGCTGCTGCTGCCATCTCTGCAAATCCTATTTTCTTTAAAAGTCTTCTAAAAAGTTTCTGGTGCTCGAAAAAAAAGAAAAAAGAGAGAGATGTTCACAAACCCAATGTGACATCATCCGGACATCTCAGAAAACCACATCGACAAAAAAAAAGGGTCTGAATTAAGCAAAAAACCAGAGCACAACCCCTTCTTTTCTATTGGTATGATATATAAGCCAGACTCTTATTTTTTGGAGGTTATAACATCATTTTCCAATGTCTGCCATTAGCAATCAAAATTAAGGCAGTTTTATTTGCAGAGGGAGCTTTTCCATTGCCTGCTGTTCAACTGGACTGTCCTTCTCATGTGTCTGCATATCACGCTGGCTCTTTAGTCATGGCTTCAGGCTCAGTTAAAGGGAATGAAGGCAGAAAAACAAGAGCACTAAATGTTCTTGGATCTAGTGAAATTCATTTACTGGAGCTTTGTGATGGTCCAGAAGTGAAGAGAGGAAAACCTAAAATGATTAACCAGGCAAACCCTTCCAGTAAGTATTATTTTCATCTGCACCTAAAAATGTCACAAAATAATAAATTTCTTTTCCTCTCTAACTTCAGTGTATTTTTCAATGTGATTCTAGAGGGTCTTTTTTTTTTTTTTTTTTGTAAGTGAAATTATATTGAGAATATATAACTTCTTTTTTTAAGTTTCTAACAAAATATTTATTGTGCAAGACCCAGAAGATAAAAAAGATGCAACTGTTTTTCTTGGTTTGTTTTGAGGTTATTTACTTAGGACTAAGCACCTCATTTTTCTTGTGTAGAAAAAGTAATTATGCAGTCAAAAGAATTATGACCCACATACTTCAAAACATATGAAAAATGTAAAACTTTATTACATACATTAATTTCTAACAAAAGATGTCTCCAGCATCAGCGTAACTGGTATAAGGCAGATAACTGATGTATGGTATATTTGTTGATGTTCCTCCCAAATGGGTTTTATACAGGCAAACAAACAAATAAACAATTTCTTTCGTTATGTCTCTCTCTCTTGTATAAATTTCATCAGTCTGATACAGAGGACTATAATCTTAGAGGAGTGGGTTGTCCGTGGATTTACTTTTTTTTTTTATTAAGCTAAAACATTTTGCTCAAACAATCTGTTCACCATGCTTTTCTTGTGTTATCTTTCCATCTCCCATATTTCTCCAGCTAGCTCCTGCCCATACCACGGCTCAGGCTCAGCCTCCCTCCAGTGGGCAGCTCCTCCAGGCCCCTGGTTTAGGGGAAGCTGCAGACCCAGGATTGCTCTCGACATTCCGGTCAAGCAGTTTTCTACGTGCATTTGGAGCAGAGGTCTGTGGAGTACTATTATTTCCCCCCTCCTCCTTTTTCCCCCCGGGTTGAATTTCTGTGAGCTGGGCAAGCTCATTCCTACTAAATCAGCTGGGCTGGGAGGCCAAGGCAGGAGTTGTAAAACCGAAGTTCACAGCATCCTTATCTTTAGCTGAGCCACTTTAACTTTCTAACTATACATCTGGGTACCATATCCAAGAGGAAAAGGATGGCCATTTAAAATGTCAAGAATAACTGCAATCAGTTCTCCTCAGTGCCTCTCTTCAAGAAACAAAACAAAATTGAAGTGTGAAAGACAGATTCAAGGTAGTCTTACTATTTTAAATGAATGAAAAAAATGAAACCTGATTTTTTTAAAATTAAAACAATGACCTAATCAAGGAGAAACCTAATCTCCTTCTAACAAGTGTATTTATTTGTCCCTGCCATTTTCAATGCAATATTTAAATATAAATACATAAATTTACCATGTTTAGGCAAACCTTCTATTCCATTGATAGATGTGAATAGTACTAGAAGTCCAGAGGAAAAAGGGTTCATGGCAGCCAACAAACAACACACACAAATAAATATGGGCAGTTTCTATTTCATCCATGAACAGTTATCACACTGGTTCAGCCAAATACAAGCTCCTGCATCCTGATTTAAGTACAATCCTCCTCCAGAAAAGATCATTTCAGTATTTCACAGTGCCTTGTCAGGGTTTAAGGTCTTTAAGGGAAAGCTTGGCAGCCTCTCTTGGAGAAAAGGGCTCTGCTCATGTCTTCTTGTGGTCTGCTCTTGGCATGTCTGGACACCAAATGGGAAAGCTGCAGGAATGGCATAACTAAGGCTTAAGATCTTACATTAATAATGATGATGCAGTTCATTTGTGTCTTGGTTCTCCTTTATATGGCCTGGGCTCAGCCAGGTGTACGGAAGTCTTCAAAAAGCATAGAAATCCCCAAATAAAGGTCTGGATTTGACCTCACTAAACTTGGCGGAAGTCTGAACTTGGTGTAACCTTGAGGCCCATCTCTAATTGAAGTGCAGTATTTTGGGAACTCAGGACAGAGGGGAGGGAAAGACCTATTTTAAGTTATACCTAACACAGGAGAATCAAAGCAACCCTGATGGTTCGCAGCTTTAGTCCCAGCGAGCCTCCCCCAGCCCCTGAGATTTCCTAGGCTACTTGCTACCTTTCAATTCTGAAGCCACAAATCTCTCTGCTCTTTTTCACCTCCTTTAGTCCTCTCTCTCTCCTTCCACTAACCATCAAAAAAAGCTTTCAGTGTTTCAAATGTGCTCATCACAGGTATCAGGAGAAAAGTGGACTAGTGCCAGGTCTCAATGGCTTGTTTGTTTGGGAGTTGAAATCTATCCACTTCCATTTCAGGCGTCCATCGGCTGAGCCACAGTTTGACATGCCCAGCCCCAACAATCACAGGGGCTTGGTGGGTTAAAAACGCTAGGATTTCATTTTATTGCAGGGATATTATTCATTCTTGGGAAGGTTCAAAAGTACATGCGTCAACTTATGTCATCAGGGTCAAACAAAGTGGCATGCAGAATCCTAGCCAGATTGCATTGGCGGAGGCGTCTGGAGGCAGAACCAAGAGTTAGGAGAAAGAAAAATGTTTTTTAGGATGTACTCTGGATCACTTCATCCTTTGGAAAGGGAAGCAGGGCAGGAGGTAAAGGATCCCCTCTGAGCACATTGCCCCGAGCAGCGTGAATTGAAATCGAGTTGTGCAGATTTCACTCCAATTTCCACTGCTGCTTGCCCAGTGACATGCCTATGGGTAAGACTATCAAACAACAATGCCTCTTCAATTGCCAAAACGTGCCTCCAACATACACCAGCAAGCCCACAAGTACACACAGACTTTCACAATAATAGCATTAGATGCCATTAACAGGCTTTTTAGCCTTGTTTCTTTTCAGTGGAAAAACTATTTGACATCCCTCAAGCCCAGGCTCAGCACTGCTTGACCCTTTCCCTTCCCTGCCTACATTAAAAGAACAACTAAATAGCTGCGCACAGTGCGAGCCAGCCCCTCCTCGCTCCAGGTGTCTGTATTTTACTTAGGGCCCCAAGCTTGATTCAGCTCATACAGTTTCTGACAAGCTTCAGCTGGCCCTCGTCACCAGACAGGCAGATCAATTAACAGAGGGATTTTTCTTCCCTAGCTCTCTTCCTGGACCTTTAACCCCTTGTGTGTCCTAACGCTCTATGAAAGAAGGGCAGAAAGCAAGCGCTAAAAAAAAAAAAAAAAGAATTGCCATTTATAGCTTTTCTTTTTCCTCCAAAATTCCCTCTGCTTTTGCTTTTTCTACCTATCTCAGAACCTCACGCTTCTGCAAATTTGCTTCTGGTTGTTCAAAAGTTCATTTTCTTTTTCCATCAGAACTGAAAGTTTTGAAATTCCCTTTCCTTCTTCCTCTCTCTTTTGTGGCTTTTTTTTGTTTGTTTGTTTTTGTTTTTTTTTGTTTTTTAAAAATTCTCTTCATATTTTGCAACCAAAAATATTGTTTTATTTCGGGTGGAAAGTTATTTTCCACTTGTTCATTTCACCTTCTCTTTTTCCACTGCACCCATTTTTTCAAATTGCAACATGGAAATGACAAATTTTGGCTAAAGAGGCTAAGGACAAGTCTGGAGCTGATGCTGTGCAAGATTTTTTGAAAAGTTATCAGAATAGAAATGACAATTTGTGGATGGGAATGAATTTAAAAAAAAAAGGGGTAGGGGGGAGTAGAGAAGATCAAGGCAAAAAAAAAGTATGTTCAAAACCTACAAAGTAGAAAACAAGCAAAATACTTTTAAACTGGACAAAAATCAGAGAGGGTTACAAATTGCCCTATGAAAAAGAAACAATGTCAACATTGACAATTTTATTTTGGAATTTAATTATGCCTCCATTCATCTTTGGTGAGAGCATACAAGAGAACACGTCAAAGGCATGAGAAGCTCCTTCAGCAACAGCAAAACATAATAAATAAATTTAATTACCAATGGTAATAATTAGACATTTCTGTGAAAAACAGTTCCCAGAACTACTGAAAACTATTGAGAAAAATAAATGTTATGGCTACTACAGGGTAATATATTTAAATTCACTGATAGCAATAAATAATTTAAAACTGGTGAGGGTTTTTTATTATTTGTACTTTTTGAAAAAACCTTCCTACAGTTCCTTAGGACAAGCCTATACTTTTACTCATACAAATGAATTCTGCCTATCACTTTAGTACCAAAGTAGTACCACAGAAACAATGACACGATAATTAACAATAAATTAACGTTAATAATTAACAATAAACACCAAGCAACCTGTCAATCTCAGCTGCAGCAACCCTACACAAAACAGCAATCTAAATGTGAAGAAGCAAGAGTTGCTCTTCCTATAAATGGCATTCACTTGGTGAAATGCATCTCGGCTTTAGCACACATCCTTTTATCAGGCAGACAAGAGTTTTAACTCTTCTTTGGCAGAGGTGATAGTTTCCCAGTCTCTTGTCTCTGGACCAGGTATACGGACTTTGTCAGAACAGTGTAGTAAAAAAAAAGAGAATAAAAAAATCCCACACCAAAGTGGGCATGACATGCGAGGAGCCAGGCGGAGTTAAGGTTATTGCCTCTTCTCTGTGCTTTAAAGTGCACAATTTTCTTAGCAAGGGAGAAGGGGGAGGGCAGCTGGTCATCTTTAATTCTATATGGGGAATCTTTATTGGGAATTTGGGAATGAAGCAGTATTTCTTGGGTGGATGGGTGCTGTTCAACATTTTCAACACCTGTTAGAAAATATGAAGTCGTTGCTGACATAGACTGGGAAGGCTGCAACTAGTGACGACAGGACACTGATGCACGAAGACAACAATGAGCCAGGGGAAGTGTAAAATGATAACTTTGGGTAAACAGAGTCCAGGGAATAGTTACAGAAGGGGATGACTCTCTTCTGGAATGAAATAGCTCCAGAAGGAATATGGCAGGGCGGTGGCTGGTCAGCTGCATGCTAGCTCTGTGGCTGGGAGGGTAACTTCAGTCCTTAGCATATGTAAGCAGGGGGAAGCCCAGGTTGTATTATCTTTTTCTGTGACACTGTTGTGACCACTAATGGAATAGTTCTGGCGCCTATGTTTAAAGAGGTTTTTGATAAATTAGAGAGAGGAGCCAAGGGAATGGCTAAAGGACTCAAAAACATTGTGAGGATTAGAAAACAGTTGTGAGAGGCTCAAGAAGCTCAGACTGTTTAGCTTAATAGAGAAAAGGTTAAGGATTGACTTGACCACAGTATACAAGAACCTTCAGAGGAAACAGAATTTGATGGAGAGCTCTTCAGTTTAACAAAGACGTACGTAAAACAAGATCTAACATCTAGAGGTCAAAGACAGATGAATTCATGTCAGAAATTAAGGGGAATTTTTTAACTATGAGAATGCTTGGCAATGGGAGCAATTTACTGAATATTGTGGTGTCGTTGCCATCATGATAGTTTAACGTTAGCTTTGGAAGGTCTGCTGAAAGATACAGAATCATAAAAAACCTTCAAGGAGTCCTGTGGCCTTTACTAGTCAGAGAAGCAAACCAGATAATGGCCTTGCTTCTTTCTGCATCCAAAAATCAAAAATACATACATTATGTCTAAACACCCATAGCTATCTTCAATGATGTACCTGTAATTAAAAAAAAATCCCTACTTTTAGTCTGTTCCTGCTTTTAAACTGTTACCGGGAAATACAGGGAATACAGAACATAACTCACACGGCACATGATGCTGAAAACTTTCTAATAAATTTGTTGATCCTTTCAGATCATTGATGATGTAAAAACCAATGACCCTAAGGTTTTAGCACTTTACAGTGTAAGCGCAGAAGGCCAGTGAGAATCTTCCACTTCTACCTTTTAGTCGGATGATGCCCAAATTTCATTTTTTAAATCTGAGCATAGAGCTTGCCAACAAGTAATACTTGCTGTCCTCAGATGGCCCCAGAGGGAAGCTCAAAGGGTATAAAATAACAGGGTGTTTTTAAAAGGAGTTGTTAAATGCATTACCACAGAAGTGAAATCTTCAAAATGAGGAACTGCATTATCAGTGCTGACCTGCTCTTAATCCTGCCCATCACAGAATTCATTAAAATATGAGTCTAATGAGCAAAATTAATGTGTTTTTCTACCAAGGCTTTGATAAGTCCTAAGAGTATGCCTGTCATTTTTACTTCTTCATTCATTCCTGCAATACTCTGCAGGCACGGTCAATTGCTGTGGATTGGTTTCTTGTTGAATCAACATGATTTGAAGATAGTGCCCCTTTGAAAGTTAAAGCTAGGATGAGCAGTGCAATGGACTGATCAATCCTATGGTCCCAAACATTTGTCAGATGGGATTTAATGAAAGAGGAGTGGCCTTGCTAACATGCTAAATCCAGCCTGTAATCCCCAGTGTAACAAGAAAACAAAGACATTTCCATCTCCTCTTATATCAGGAGTAGAGATAGGATGATGGAATGATGTGAACATAAAATAATTGTACACACAGAAGCTTATGCAAAAAGGCTTTGTTTGGAAGTGCTGGAAAGCCACTCACCCCGAAACAATGGGGCAAATTAGCATGCATCCAGCCCAAGGGTGCAAGCAGCACACACACGCACTCCCGGTGACGGATGCTTAGCTCTTGCTGGGAGGTCACCACTACGAATCTTTCTTGAGAAGGCAGCATGTCAGATTTCAGACACTTTTGCTACAAATGGGCTTTTGCAGCTCAAAGGAGGAGAAGGGGGGAGCTTTTCGATCCAGATAATAAAGTCCATTTACATGAAAAGATGCCGCTTTCAATGACATGATTAATTTCGGAAATACCTGGCATCTGAATGAAGCAAAGACTTCAAGAGATGACTGATGATGAGAAAAGATAATTAGGCAAATGTCAAGTGTCAGTGTTTTGATTGGTGACTGAGAGGCTGGTCTGACTAGGTTATCATATACTCATTCCAGATGGAAATGAAAGGTCTTTGTAGAGAGAGCAGAGTGATCCCTTCATGGTTGAACATAAACTCTGTTTTAAGTCTAGATCTTCCTAGGTTTTCCTCCTGGGAAGCCCTTCTAGCCCGGCAAGTGCTCTACCCACATGGTACTGGACTAACCTTGCCCTGTCTGAATCTTAAGATATTTTAAACATGAACAATTTATCTTGCATTTTATTACTGCAAGGCTAGAGATGTCAGCCTTTCCAAAACATCCTTGACCGGCTCTTCCCCAGCCCTCAAAAGATAGAAGATAGTACAGCCGTTTTGCAGAGGCCAAAAGATAGTTCCTTCCCAAACACACCCCATATCCCTTCTCAGCTCCTCGTCAAATGCTCAGGGCAGAAACTGCCCTTGAATGCTGGTGCCCTCCACAGGACAGATGAAAAACCGAAGAGGATGCCGGGGATTCCAGCGTGGTACAGTCTGACAGGATCGCCCTGTTGAGATTGACGGATTATCATCCCTTCAGAAAAGGGAGCATTCACAAGGCCCTCTCCCTAATCCATCATGGTGCTCTGGACTGTGCTTCCCATTGCTTGTCGCTTCTCCTTGCCCGTTGCTTTTGATTTGTGGGATATCCTGGCTTTGTGCAGGCGCATTTAATCCTCAGCAGGAAAACCACCGACACTCACTGGCTTTCCAAGCTGGCTCTGTCTGCAGAGGAGCTCAAAGCCCCGTTTGCTTCATCTCTCTTTGTTGCGCTGCAGACCTGGCTCATCATCTATTGAAAGACCCTCTCTGCAAAGGCAGGCTCTAAAGAGCAGCCGATGAAGTCTGATAAGTCATACCTAATTTGGCCAGCCATCCAACACTGAGGCTGCTATTAGTTAATCTTCACATAATTTGTTGAAGTAGGCTTTATGAAGTACTGGAAATAATTGTCTCCCTCCCCCCTTCGGAATCCCACGGCCGCGCACGGTGAGGGGTTTAATAACAGGCTGTATCACGCAGTCAGAACCAGTGAGGGTTTTATAGCAGTGCATTAGCCAGAGGTGGATAACCTATCTCTAGAGGCTTGATTGACTGGAAACATATTCTTAGCCTGCCTAAAACTGCTTAGAGTGTGTCACGGAGGTCCCCCAAAATAAAACGTTCAGTGTATTTAGTGAAACCCTACACCCTAAGTACATGTAAGGGCACTGTAAGATACTAATTAGGTTGTAACATAAAACACCGTAAAAAGCGAAGCTTGACATACCAAAAGAAAAAGTTTAAGCTCTGGCCAGTTCTTTCATGTTAGAGAAATACATTAAAAATAAATTCACAGCAAATATACGGGAGTTTTGAATAAATCTGTTTCTCATAGTAGCCCATAGCTGGAAAGGATAGACATTGCTCATTATGGAGAAATTCCTACTTGAAATTGTCCTCAAATTACAAACCATGTTTATTTACTTTTCCTATTAAAAATATGAAGTCCACTAACACTAAGATCAGCAAGTGATCACTATGATGATACTGGTCAAAATATGCATGGTGAGC